>JAQQSW010016458.1:0-11668 GCA_028646575.1 Pseudocheirus occidentalis | reverse complement strand
ATTCACTCACTATGGGTGTTTCCCAAGACCCTGTGCCCTCTTCTCTTTATCCACATACTCTCACTTAGTGATCTCATCAGTGCCCATGGGTTTGGTGCCTTTCTTTATACAGATGATCCTCAGATCTATTTATACCCAACCAGTCTCTCTCCTGAGCTACTGGATGTCCTTCTAGCTGTGATTCCTGCCCCCCCCCCAGCCAATCAATTACCAAGCCTTGTCATTTCTCTGTTTTTCACTTATGTTCTTTCTCTCTACCAACACACATAGATAGTATCTTAATTCAGGCCCTCATCACCTATCCCTTGGACTATTATAATTATCTTCTAATTGCCCTCACATCCCAATTCAACACCCAGTCAGCTGCCAAAATGACTTTCCTTCAATGTACATCTTATCATGCCAATCCACTCCCCATGGGACTCAGTAAAGTCAGGTGACTTCCTCTTATTTCTAGGGTCCTCTGATGTTTAAAGAAATTCACGTCTGGTGCTTTTCTACACTCATGGTCTTTTTCTACTCTATTCCTCTTTACTCAGTCTGTGATCCAGCCAGACTCACCTACTCACCATTCCTCCTTTATGTATTACCATCTCCCATCTCCCACCTTTGCACTGATTGTTTCCCATGCCCGGATTGCTTTCCCTCCCAAACATTGACTCTTCAAATCCCTGAACTCTTTGAAGATTCAGCTGAAATTCCCAGGTACTAGTACCTTCCCCAATGTGGTTGCCTTAGTTTGCATTATCTGATTAAATGTACTGTCTCCCCGATCAGAATACAAGTTCCTTAAGGACATGGACTGTTTTTATTCTTCCTTTATATCCTGAGTTACAAGTCAGCACTGTATCTGGCCCATAGTAAACTCATAACAAATACTTTTGGATTGGGCGGCTGCCAATAGGGCATGTTCAATGTTTGTTGAATTGAAGTATACCAAGTGGGATTAACCACAGAACAGATTTCATGAAACCTGTGTACAGACCAAAGGACACTCACCAACACATGTGATCCAGGCTTCCTCCTTTTCATTGGATGGTCTCTTCTCCCATGGATCTGATGGACACTGCCAAAGGGAGGTAGGTCCCTTAGGACACTGAATACCATTGACCCACATGGTTCTGGGTCTTGCCTTGGCAGTGGGAGCAGAGTCAAGAATCCCATTGTCTCCACAGCCTAAATGCCTGCACACCACTCCCACAGTGACTGCAGTCATGTTATATCTGCCAACGCTGCCCCAGGTCCCATTGTAGAAGATTTCCAGTCGTCCTGAGCAGGCCTGGGTGTTGGTTTCACTGAACAGCCTCAGAGACATAACCTCTAGAGAGAAAAGCAGTTAAAGGTTTTTGACAAATGAAATATTAGGAAATTCCTTCCCTCCACTTCAGTGGAGTCCTCAGGATAGATTCCTCCCAGACTTCTTTTGGGTATACTCATCCTGGGATTGTAGAAGAGGTCACCAAGGCCATAATATCACCAGAACCCAATCCTTCTTCCCAGGGTCCTCAGTGTCTATGTGGTGTGGCATTAGTGTTCAGTCAGAAGGGTACCTTTGTGTTTGTTATGGGAACCAAAGTCAGCTAGACTCAAGGTGGGACAGCAATAAGCCATAGGTGTACGAAAAATGAAACAGATTTCACCTCTTTATTTGTTACTATCATGGCAAAAACTTGTTTGCATAGACACAGGGACAGATGAAGCTTTAATCACAAACAAAAAAAAATGCATGCATCACAGGGAGTGTACTTTTCAGAAACCACAATTCTTCCACACACAGAGAAAGTGAGCTTGAAAAGGTCTTTTATACGCTGAGCTACCCCTGCCTCCCAAACTCTGGTTTCTATTTGCATTAACCTTGATGGTGGATTTGTTGCACAACTTAAGCAGTGATTAGCCATCAATAATTCTGCCCATTAACCCACTAGGGTAGGAATTGGAAGAGTAGCCAGAAACTAGGTCCAAGAGGAATCCCTGGGCTCCTCACTTTGAGAAGTAAAGTGGAGTGGAGGGAAGGCCATTTCTGACATGTTCCTCATGTCAAAAGAGGGGATCTAGGGCCCCTCTCTGTGCCTCCCCACCAACATGTCACCAGTTTGACATAGGATTTCCCTAAGAAACTATCCTTTTACAGGAGCTTCTTACAAGGTCACCCAGGTCATTAACGACATCAATGGGAATAATCTTCCTGGTTCTTACTTCCGTATTCTGTGTATTACAGCAGAAAAACCTAAGTGGCTGAGGAGGCAGGGTGAGAGGCAATTGGAAATGCATATGTTCACATGTGGGTATGTTAGAGAGATAGACAGAGATAAATACACATGTATACTTGTCTGTCACATATGTATATGTGGCTATATATAAAACCATGGCCAGCATTATGAAAAAAAGCCCATCAGGAAAATGACCCAATCCTTCTACACATTCTTCTGATAACATCTCTTCCCATCTTCTCCACGAGAATATTCCTACAATCATCTCCTCTCTCTCTCCTTTATACCCTCTCAGCTCCTCAGTATAGAGGCACATGTGTGGTCTTGGCCTGGAGTCAGGAAGACCTGAGCTCAAATCTGGCCTCAGTTTCACACTGGCTAGATGAACCTGGGTAAGTCACTTGACCTCTCTTTCTCAGTTTTGTTAGCTGTAAAATGAAGGTAAGAATAGCACTTAGCTCCCAAGGTTGTTATAAGGATCAAGTGGAAAGATGTTTGTAAAAAGAAAAAAAAAGTGCTTAGAATAGTTTCTGACCCAGAATAGGTGCTCCTGTGTCAGTGTTTATTCCCTTCCCCTCTCGCCATCTCCAGTATCTCCTTTGTCTCTGGTTTTATTCCTGTTGCTGACAGTCTTGCCCACTTCCACCCTGTCCTTTAAAAAGAATTCTCCCTAGACCCTGAAATGCCTCTCAGGTATTATCCTAGATCTTGCCCCACTTTCCTCACTTTCCAGCCACATTCCTGGGGAACCCTATCATGTACACTTGTCACTGTTTTCTCCCTTCTCATCCCTTGGTGTTCTGGCTTGGACCGCATTGCTCCCTGAAGTGGTCACTGAGTTCTTCACCACCAGACAAGGCAGCCTCTTCTCCAGCCTCTTCTTCTTCCCAGACTTCTCTGCCTCGTTGGATGCTGTTGCCCCTGATCCTTTTTTTCTTTCTGGGTTTTTCTGACATTCCCTTCACTTGGTTTTTTTCCTATCTGTCCAACCTCATTCTCAGTGACCTTTGCCAGAACATCACCCATCACACAATTCATAGTTTATTAATAGCTTGTGGTCCAGACTAACTCTTCTGTCTGTCTTTCTTTTCCTTTCCCTTTACTGGTTTATATGCTGGCAGGAAATTGCTCACAGAGAGACCCAACTTGCCCCACATAGATTTTCTCTGTGAGGTGACTGGTAGTGTTATTTTCCCAACAACTACCAAATATCTCTGAATTCAGGGTTCCCCAGTTTTCAGACTCTAAGTCCCTTTCATGTAGATGAATGAGAGATCATAAGAAAAGGACACTGAGAATAAGTGGTTGGACATGTAGGAGAAAATTCAAGAGGGAGAGGAGTGTCACAGGAACCCAGAAAGAAGCACTGACCAAACCCCTTCCTGGTCTATTCATCTGCCTGAGAGGGGACTTCCAGCACTCCCTTATAAATATTTGAGGAAGCCCACCCGCTCTGCCCCTTATAAGTGGTGGGTCTATTAAAAGGATGAGGATAGATAGTAATTGAAAAGCTGAAACTGTGTTTTATTTCAAATGGATTTGTTGTTCCCCACTTCTAAATAGGCATGGGAGGGTCTGCTCTCCCCTTCACTTTCTTTCTTTGTACATTGTAATAGATTCTACTCTCACCGTTAAAAACCTAAACACTTCCTTTCTCCCAATTTTGGTCTCAACTACACAGAGGATTGATTTTCGCTAAAAACTGAATTAGGACAGAAGGCCTGAGCCTTAAGGGTAGGAATTCTCCTAACTAGGAACTAAAAGGTATTGTAGTAACACTCCTAGGGTTTCTTATGATGTGGTCGTTTTTCAATTGTGTCTGACTCTCTGGGACCCCATTTGGGGTTTTCTTGGCAGAAATACTAGAGGGGTTTGCCATCTTTTTCTCCATCTCACTTTACAGATGAGGAAGTGGAAGCAAACAGGGATAAGTGTCTTGCCCAGGGTCAAGTGTCTTGCCCAGGGTCACACAGTCATTAAGTATCTGAGTCCACATTTGAACTCTTGGAGAAGAGTCTTTCTGGTTGTAAGCCCAGTGCTCTTTCCACTGTGCCACCCAGCTGCCCCACTTTCATCTGATATAAACTCTATATGTCAGCAAAAGAGGCACCACCTAGACCTGGGGAGCCATTATAGTAAGCTATATATCCCAAAGAGAGCTAGTTGTGACAGCATGTGGTTGATTCCATCTCCACAGACAAGGAAGGACAGGGAGGAGAGACTCGTGTTCCCTCCACAGTGACAACCATCCCAACCAATGTCATGTTTTAATATCATGCTACTTCCTGGAAATCTATAAACGATTGTTGTATTACATTTTGAAAATCTAGGACCTCACTTTCCAAAAAAAAGTTTGAGGCCTAACCCTGGCCCACCTTTACAATGAAATTATGGAATATTCAGGCTTATGTTGATGTTAGGAGGATTTGGCATTTTGTCGTATGACTTTTGTACTTTATCCTCTGTAGTTGATTTCAGTGTGTAGAGCTGTGAGTATCTTCATAACAGTCAATTTGCTCACACTTTGGAACCCTGAATACTTACCTGAAAACTAAGGTTCTCATATGATGATGGCTTTTCTCACCTCATAGCACTGGATAAAGCTCATTCTGCCCATTCGTTTAAGTGTGAGTGGACTTTCTATGTCACTAGAGCTTCTTCTGTGTCTTCTGATTGAATTCCTATTGAGAATGTCAATATGAATGGAGTCTAGATCTTCTAGGAGTGTTTGGAGTCTTTGGTTATTAGACAAAGACCTCACACTTGCTGAAATCAATAGTCATATTATAGTTGAGTCCAAAGGGTGGCCCAAAGCCTGTGTGATTTGTAGGCTGCTATGGTCTCTTTCCTATAATTCTACACTATCACTAGCCCCTTTCCTATAATTCTACACTATCACTGCAGAAGCTAAATGGAGCTTGAACAGACTGAAGACCATCAACTAGAAAAGACAATTTGAATGTATATTTATACATTCTCTGTATGTTTCTTCTCCGTGTTTTCCTCTATTGAAAAAAAAAACCCAAACCAGAAGTTCTTTCCTTTCCTGTCTTTGTTGGATCACCATAATAATCCCATAGTTCCATCCACATCTTAGCTAGTTCTTTGATGATTTTATATTTGTATTAAAATGTTTGATGTAATTGATAATGATCAAAGAAATGTACCAGCAGCTTTCAAAGGAAGAAATCAAAGCTATATATGAAAAAATGTTCTAAATAACTATTGAATAGAGAAATGCAAATTAAAACAAGTCTGAGGTACATCAGATTGATTACTGTACCAAAAGAAAGGAAATGAAAAATATTGGAGGGGTTGTAGGAAAACTGGGATACTTATGCACTGGTGGAATTGTGAACTGATCCAGCCATTCTGGAGAGTAATTTGGAACTATGTCCAAGGAGCTATAAAACTATGCATGCCCTTTGACAAAGAAATATCACTGGTAGGCCTGCTTCCCAAAGAGATTTAAAAAAAGGGGGGGGACGTCTATTTAAAAAAATTATAGCGGCTCTTTTTGAGGTGGCCTAGAATTGGAAGTTGAAAGGATGCCCATCAATTGGGGAATGGCAGAACAAGTTGTGATATATGATTGTAATGGAATATTGTTGTGCTATGAGAAATGACAGGCAGGATGATTTCAGAAAAACCTGGAAAGACTTACATGAACTGATGCAGAGTGAAGTTAGCAGAACCAGAACATTGTAACAGACAGTTATCGTGTACTGTTAGACAGTAACTGTACCCTTAGACAGTAACAGCAACATTGTATGATGATCAACTGTGAATGACTTAGATATTCTTAGCAATACAATGATCTGAGACAATCCCAAAGGATTCATGATGAAAAATAACATCTACCACAAAATGTTGTCTGAAGGATGCTATTTTCTCTTTCTTTCCTTCCTTCCTGTCTGTTTTCTTGCTCAAAATGACTAATATGGAAATGTTTCCCATAATTGCATATGTATAACCTTTATCAAATGGTTTACCATCTCAGGGAAGGGGGGAGGGGAGGGAAGGAGGGAAAGAATTTGGAATTCAAAACAAACAAAAAAGAATGTTAAAATTGTTTTTACATGTAATTGGAGGAAAATAAAATATTATTTAAAAATACTTTGATGTCTCATATCTTCTATAAAGCACATTTCTTGAATTTGACCCTGCTACCTATAAGAGTCAGTGACCCTGAGCCACTGCACAATTTAGTACAGACAGGATGCCCCTGTGTGGACAGGCCTATGTTGACCTCACTCAACAGCTTCTCTCAGATGATTCTCACTCACTTGCCTTCATCCTCCCTCAGTCCCCTGTCCTTTAATTGGATATTTAATGGATATAATCAGAACATACCTGAGCAGAGCACTCCTGCATCTTCCTTGTGCCTGCATTCATGCTGACCCCAGTCACTTGAGGGACATTCCCAAACATTGGATTCATTCCCAGAGCAGTTCATATCATCCAGCCAGATGGGCCCAGATCCTGCTCCAAAGTGAGCACAGATGGTGGCATTGAGGGCCACTCCACAGCCGAGCTGCTTGCACACCACTTGAGCATCATTTAGGTCCCAGGAGTCATCACAGATGGTACCCCAGGCACCCTCATGATAGACCTCAACTCTTCCAGCACAGCGGTCTCCACCATTGACAAGGTTGATCTGTCTCAGTTCTATGGGGGAAAATGTCTGTTAATGAGCAATCAGGTCCAAGCCCTTTTAAAGTTGTGACATTGCACAAGGCATTATGACTTGTGCTGATAATAACAAATTAAAAACAAAATTGCCTTGGAGGGGTTTCTCTTCTACTGAGGGAAATTCACCAGGCCACTTGATAAAAAGCCAGGTCCTAGGGGTCAGAAATTAGGGATCCTGTCCAAGGGGGTATGAGGGATTCACTTCAAGGGAAGCTAGAGATTGGAAGAGGTGGAGGTGATGAGGCAGAACATTCCAGGTTTGGGCCAGGTTGTGAAAAGGTATGGAGACCAAAGATATAGGACACATGAAGGGAAGAGAGAAATGGCAGGCAGGACTTGGAAGTTCAAGAAAGGCTTGACCTTAAGTCAAGCTGAGGGATTTGTTTTTTATCCCAATGGTTCTTGTGGGAACCAGTGGGGATTTTTAAGCAGTCAAGTGAAAGGGTCAGGTCTGTGCCTTAGGAAGATGATTATGGCAGCTGGGTGGAGGATGTGCTGGAGAGGGGAAAGGCAGGAAGTTACTTGAATCCAAATGAGAGCAGACAAATGAGCCTGAGCTAAAGACCTGCCATCCCAAATGGAAAGAAGACAGAAGTGAGCTCATGTAAAGCCTGCAAGACTCAACAACCATTTGGTTATGAAGGCTATATGGCCAGGAGCAGACTGAGGAGAGAGAGGGTGAGCGTGAGGTTGAGAAACTGGATGCTTATGAATCTAGGCTCAGTTAGCAAAAACTGACAAGAGTTTCCTGGTGCTGCTTGAAATTCTCACCTGAGCATAAAGGTGAACGAGTCTGGACATCATGACACTGGAATTGAGCATCCCAATGGTTTCCTGCAAACATAAATCTGCTCAGCTCCACTTGTACATACAGGAGACATGTGTGTGTGTGTGTGTGTGTGTGTGTGTGTGTGTGTGAAGAAACTGGGATTTGTAATTTGAGCCTGATTGTGTCTCAGGTGCCTAGGACTATGTTGTGTGTGTGGGGGCAGGGCTAGGTGGGGTGGTTGGATGAATTTTAGAGAGAGGTCCAGCCCCAAAAGCAAGTCCTTGTCCTCAGGTGTCCCTCTAATTGTTCATTGACCCAGTCGGGGAGGGAAGAACACATTGTCTTGAGACTCTCTCCCATTGAACTCCTTGATCAAAGGAGTTGGTCTTCTCAGATTTGCCCGCTTTCAGGGCCAGGTCTCCCAGGAAGGAAACCTGGTCTGCCTCTGCCCCTGGACTCCAAATGGAAGGTTCTCTTCTCTTACCTGAGCAGTTCACAGAAGCAATATTTGCATAGGAACAAAATGGGACTCCCAACGCAGTCATTGGACAAGTCTCCAGGTGGGACTCAGTTCCTGAGCAATGAAACGTGTGCCCCCACACAGGGCCTCTTGCTTTTCCAAAATGCTCTCCTGTGGACACTGAGACAGCGACTCCACAGTCAAGCTGCTTGCAGAGAACATTGGCATTGGCCAGATCCCAGTGGGAGCCACAGAGGGCTCCCCAGACTCCTTGGACCTGAACTTCAACACGCCCCTCGCACCTGGAGTTGCCATCCACCAGCCGGAAGTCTCTGTACCCTGAGAAGAATATGGAACTTTACAGAAGAATCAGTGGCCCTGGAAGCCCGGGTTGGGGGGGGGGACAGGCAATTTGCCCTCTGACTCTCACTTGAGCAGATGATGCCGATGGTCCTGTCAAAGCTGCACTGCTTGCTGTGAATGGGCACTGTAGGGCACAATGTGATATGGGACTCATTGCCTTGACACTGTAGCTCCTCAGGCAAGACCTGACCACCTTCTTCTCCAAAGTGAGACCCAGGCAGGACAGAGACAAGGGCACCACACTGCAGCTCCTGACACAACACACTGCCCATCTGCAGAGGAAGGTCAGGACCACAGACAGAGACCCAGTTGCCTTGGTGCTTCACTTCCACTCTCCCAGAGCAGGGAAAGTCTCCTCCAGTCAGTCGTGGCTGCATGTGATCTGTGAGGTGAGAAACCTCCAGTAAAGATCTCAGTCCCACTTACACTGCATTGCTGGGGAAGAGCACTTATCTTTTTCCTGCCCCCTGCCCCCTGTCCCCTGTCCCAGTCTTCTGAGCCCAGTTGGCATGGGCCAGGAAGTTCTCTCCCACTTCTCCCCAGCCCACCCTGGGCTTCCATGGGAGGGAGGCCTCTGAGAGCTGGTGGAGCCCATGCCTTCTACTGAGGCCTTCCTTGAAAGCCTGTTTTTTCTTCACCCAGATATCAAGCACCTGCTTCATTCAAGACATTGTGGAGAATGCATGGCTTGGGACTTCAATGTCCCATAGACTTTGAGACCAAACACAGAGTTTCTGACACAGGAAATCTCTTGGAATGGAAGGATATAAAGATAGACTAGTTGGCCATTGACAATGAGGCAAATTATTAATTCCTTTTCCCAACTCTGAAGGTGCTCCACAGGCTGGTCCCACCCTATATTTTAATTATAACAAGTCCAGTAATAATAATTGTCAGCATTGGTTTGCATAGGATATTTAACTCGATCCTTACAGCAACTCTGTGCAGTAAGAAGATATTATTATTGCTATTTTATAGATAGAGAAACGGAGGTAGAGAGGAATGAAATAGCTTGTCAGGGTCACACAACTGTCCAGCATCTGTAGTCAGGTATGAGCATAGCCCCCTTCACTTCCTGTGCAGCTTCCCAGCCCCTACCCAGTGAAATCTGAAGGGATCCATCCACCAATCTTCAATTGCCAAGACAATCAGTAGGCTTGGGTGTTTGGAGACTAAGCCTAGTTCTTGGTTCAAAGGTGGGACTTACTGGCCATCCTGGCTGGTCAGAAGTACCCAGTGATCTTTGTTAGGCATGATGACAGGTCAGCATATGTGGAATATCTTCTGCCTTTTATCCTTTGGTGACAGCTCTTTTATACTTTGTAACATCTAAATATACCATGGTAATAATAGTAGTCATAATAATGGGCATTTAAGTAACATTTGAAATTGGACAGGTGATCTAGGTGTGTATACTCTCATTGGCATCTCAAAATAACCCTAGGTAGGCAGGACTACAGGAATTATTACTTGCATTTTACCAATGAGAAAATTGAGGCTGAGAGAAATAACATGCCTATATTTCCATCTATCTACCTATCTATCTGTCTATCTGTCTATCTATCTATCTATCTATCTATCTATCTATCTATCTATCTATCTATCTATCTATCTATCTATCTATCTACCTATCTACCTATCTATCTATCTATCTATCTATCTATCTATCTATCTATCTATCTATCTATCTATCTATCTATCTGCTTATTTGTCTATCTTTCTCTTGACTTACCTATCTGTCTGCCTAACTCCTTATTAATGTCTTTGAGACACCTTGTACCTAGATAGCTTCCACATTTCTTGTAATTTTCTATATACAAACATATTCTCTTATTTTGTGTTAGTATAACTTAATGCTTGATTCATTCACCCACTAGGCTTCCCAGAACAAATAGATGAAAGATTGCCATTCCTAATGGTCCAGAGTTTTGTAAACATAATGCAAAGAGGTCTTAGCAAGTGGCCCTCTTCTCTTAGACAAGAGATGGGGACTTTTGCTGTCTTCATGACCACTTCTTCCTCTAGTCGGATTACAAAAAGGGTGGACAACAGAGGAAATCAAGTTACTTATCCTTGGTTTGAAGGGTTGGACATACTTGTGCCCTACATCAGAGTCCAGAGGCCCAGTGTTACCTCAGTAGCCTTTTTCTACCATTGTAATCCTTGTAATGATTATGTCAAAAAGTTCCTTTTCCCTGAACCTAAAATAACCTGGACCAATCTCCTGGACCAATTCCCTTATACCACCAATGGCTCCTGTGCCATTAATGGAACTGTTCTGACCAATGGAGGTGGAAGGCATTTTTCCATGTTCATCAGTTCAGTGTAGCTCTCTGAGTCTTCATTAAGCACCCAAGGCCCTGTCTTTCCTCTGACTTACTGGGCACTGTTGACCTAGGAATTCTGAAGGTCAACATCAATCACAGAGTTGGTCTTCAGGATGCCTGAGTCAATGATCATTGCATGGAATAAAACTAATCCTATCCATGTGTTATTGGCACTTCTGGATTGAACTTTGAAACACACCTGAAAGAAGTCCATCAGAAGCACTGAGCAGACAACAAAGCCATGTCCCTGTGAAGGGCACTGGCATTACTGCTGAATGCCACATGCCTGTATCACTGCTAATGGGTGTGGAATAGGGAGGGTCCAGATATTTCTTTCTTAGGGGACCTCTCTGTAAGTGTGTACCTGGGTGTAACTGGGTTCTGTTTCTCTGGGTTACTAAGAATGGAGCAAGTTGGAGGAAAGGAGGCCAAGAGAGGCAAAGGCCAAAGCATGGCTATGGTTAGTTGTGTCTTGACATATTGGCGCTAAATCTTGCTAATTGTGAAAGCATCCCAAAGAACGATGCAAACACAGATCCTTCCTCTACACGTGGAAGGCAAGGTAGAAGGGTAGAAAAGGTCTGCTTGGCAGAATGGCCTTGTCCTGGGAAGAAGAAACTAGGATTTGTAATTTGAGCTGATTGTGTCTCAGGTGCCTAGGACTATGTTGAGACCAGGAGCCCAGAGATAGGATGTTTGCTATTCAGGAAGGAGCCAATGGGCAGACAATTCTCAGGAAGTCCCCCAGCAGAGAATCCTTGTCACTGTGACCCCGCCCCAAAGAACCACCAGGATTTGCTCTGCTCTCATACTTCTTGGGTTCTTATTGGGAGAACACCCACCCACA
>JAQQSW010016457.1:0-11669 GCA_028646575.1 Pseudocheirus occidentalis | reverse complement strand
AAAAAAAAATAAATAAAGGTGAAACTATGGGTGGAGATGAATAGAATGAGAGGAGACAGGGAGAGACAGAATGGGGTTAATCATCTCATGTAGAAGAGACAACAGATAACTGTTACAGTGGAGGGGAAGAACAGGAAGGCAAAAGGAAAAGAGTCAACCTTATTCTCATTGAATTTGGTTTAGGTAAGGAATGAAATAAACTCTAAACTTGGTATCTTGCCACACAGGAGAGTAAGGAGTATGGGGATGAGAGGGATGATAATGGAGGGGAGAGCAGGGCTGGGGAAGGTTTGCTGGAAGCACACACTTCTGTAAAGGGACAGGGGCAGGGTAGAGAAGAGAACAAGGGGAAGGTGGGATAAGAAGGAGGGACATATAATCAGTCTCTCACAATATGTCCATTGTGCAGATGTGCTACGTAACTAAAAATATACAGCCTGTATTGAATTGCTTGTCTTTACCATGGGTGTGGGTGATGAGGGAGAAAGGGAAATAATCTAGAATTTAAAGTTCAATAATCAAATGTTAAATATATATGTATATATGTTTATAAATAATAATAATTGTTGTTAATATTATTATTATGAACTACATGCAACTGAGAATTAAGATATACAGGCACTGGGATAGGAAGATCCATCTTGACCTACCAGAAAGTCAGAGGGGTGATATGGGAGGACATAGAAGAGAAAGGATTGGGGGAGAGGTTATACAGTGGGATAGCTGTTTTGTGGTGTTGGGTGGGGGAAAGATGAGGAGAAAATTTGTAACACAAAATCTCATGGAAATGAATGATGTAAGCAATAAAAAAAATAAATTTTAAAAAGATAATAAAAATAGAATGATAAAATAATATCAAGACGAAAACAGTAATGGGGATATTCAGGAGAAACATCTGGTTTGCTGATCTGCTGGCAACTCTTATGGAGCTGGACATGTTCTTTGGTCTCTTCCAGAAAAGACACGTGTTTTGGTATGACTTGGCAACTCCTAAGGTTTTGTAATGGTGGTTGCATTCAAAATGATTGACAATTGAATCAGGAAGAACCATCTGTAAGAAGATCAAGAAGAAATGTTTTTTGGAGCTTTGGGGTCCTGCATACATTCATCTCTCTCTTGAATTTCTAACAATGGGTGAAGGAGTAGAGAAAGATTTCTTTTCCTTCCCTCCCCCACCCCCTAAGAGGCAATGGCCATAATAAGCACATGGCAAGGTGAATGTGTTTGCCAAGGACAAGCTTTCAACTAAATCTCAAAACCATGGCTCCCTCTTCTGCCTTTCTTTTTCTTTCTTTTTTTTTTTTGATCTAAAGTCATCCAACAGCCAATAATCCTTAAAAATAGGTTTTCCTGTCCTGGCAGTAACCTCATAAACTTAAGAAGTTCGATGCTTCTTAGCTGGGTGCAGGATGCTAAGTAGATGATTTCTGCCATAACACTTCCCAAACAAGAAAAATACCACTGCAAAGAGGGTGTTTTGTTTTTGTTTTGGGGTTGTTGTTGTTGTTGTTTGCAACAGAAGGACCAAAAGTCTAAACTCTGTAGCAGATGGCTTGTTCTTGGAGTTGCTTAGATGATATAAATCTGAGGGAAAGGGAAAATATTCCAAATATCTGTTCCATAGCCCCACATAATTGTCTTTATCTATTAGGAGAGTATAGCATGTGATAAATCATAACTTTATGTTAAAAAAAATTGTACTTGTATTGCTAGATCACAGTATATTGAAAGAAGTAAAGTATAAGAAAACTCAAAAGATAAAGATGAGATAAGGTTGTAAAAGCTTTCAATAACCAAATTGAAGATTTTATACTTGATACTGGAAGTAACTGGGAGCAGCCAAATTTTAATAACAAGGGGAAGTGACATAGGCCTACATTTTTAGAATATCAGTTTGGTAACAGTAGAGGATAGTCTGAAGTGGAAAGAGACTTGAGGCAAAGAGATTAACCATCAGGCTATTGTAATATTCTAAGCACGAGATGATGAGGTTGTCATGTTTGTGGTTTTGGGAGGTCAGAGGGATATATATTTTAAATATTGCAAGAATGGAAATTTTGAGAACTGATAAAGGAATAGATATATAGGGGAAGGGGCAGTATGAGTAAGAAGTCTGTAACAATATATTTATGTATTGGTGTTAATATTATTAGAGTAAAATCCTTTTTTCTCATAGAAGCTTGTGACTAATGAAGTTGATGTTTATGTGACACTGTATAGTTTAAAATTAATTTATTTTAACAACTTAATAAAATACAGGGCAACATATGATGTTAATAAGTATTGCCCTCCTCAACAGAAGAAACTGAAGTGAGATGTCTTAGTTTAGGTCATATAATCAGTAGATGTTGCCACAAGGGCACAAGTCTAATGAATATATTCACACTTCAAATTTTGTCTTTTCTTCCATTTGATCTTCCTTCCTTTCATCAAAAAAGCAATTTCCCTTTCCTGAAGTATAACCAGCTTTCAGATTCTTGCTATTTGTTTCAGACATAAGCTGGTGTTGGGTCTTTAGTTGTCATACAGATCATTTAGAGTTCTAGACATGGCAAAAGACAAGCATAGCCTCTTGCATATTACATAGAGAGAAATAAAAATAAAAGAAGTCTTTGCTTGAGCCCCACTAACCAGTCTTGATAGCATCAAATGATGATCAATAATCCTTTCCTTAGGATGTGGGTCTAAATTGGAGAAGGAATTAAATGGAAGATTATTGTTTGTGTGTTCTTTATCACATAGGTATTTAATCTAGCAACTATCCTTTGTCTTGAAGGTATAAAAGGCTTGAGGCTGGTAGCATATTTTTTGACCTTCATGTCCATATATACCTTTGTTTTTGAAGCATAGTTGCATGACTTAAAAGCAAATATAAACACACTGTCCAAATACCAGTGTGAAACATATGCATATTTATTTGTTAGTGTCAATGCAACTGTCATTTATTGAATACCACTACATGTTTCATTGAATAGATGAATTGTTCAGAAAAAAACCCTGAGAAATACAAATAAAAATTACATATACCTTTTTATGATTCTAAATGTTGGTGCTGTTAATACTACAATGGTAGAGTATTAGTAGTGGATGACTGGCTAACAAAAAGGAAATTTGTAACAATCATAGTTGAAGTGTATCCGTACAATATAACTTCACATCTAAGAGAAAAAAATAAAAACAGTGGTTTTCTTTTTTCCACTAAAGCTTGATCAGTTTTGTGGAAAGAATTCCACCTCTGATTTCCCATCTGTGTGATTTTAGGCATGTCAGTTACCCTCTGAGCTTCCTGTGCAGAATAAAGGTGATCAAAGAGACTATACGATCATTGGTTTAGAAATTTAAGGGACCTCAAGCACCTTGTGAGCTCACCACTGAGATGACTTCTAAGGTTTGTTTCAATTAAATATCTTCTGATCTCAGTCAATTAGGACAGAACAGTGAAAGGGATCAGGCCCATGATTTCATTGGCTAAGGAGTTTCTAGGTGAAGAAGATGCCTTTACCAATACAGGTTAGCACCTTTTCATTTTAGAGAGTTGCTTAAAGGACTGAGAGCTTAAATGACTCAGGGACACACAACCAGCATGTTTCTGGGATGGAACTGGTCATCAGGCCTTTCTGGCACTGAGGTCAACACTTTATGCCACATTGCCATGCAGGAAAAATTAAATTAAATTGAATCCAATTCAACATTTATTAACGTTCCTTCTTTGGGCTAGACACTAATTAGAAACAAGACAAGCAAAAATAAATCATGAAAGTTAAAATAACATGAATATAATCTCTTTTCATCCATTTATGCATAGTACAATGCACTCCTGTACACTATACAATAGATCTTGAGAAATCTATAATCAAGGGAATTTCTGCACATAATAACAAAAGTTACAGAAAATTTTATAGTTTCATTGAGTGTCAAAATCATTTGTGAGGTCAGTATATTACAAGTATTTTTTTCCCTCCATTTTATAACAGAGAGCCCTGAGGCACCAAGATATTGAGTGATTTCCTCAGGCACACAGCCAGGAAGTGGCAAGAGAAGGAATGCAAAATTCTGAGGCATTTTCTGATAAAATTATGTGGAGACTGGTTTAAGTGTTAAGTGTATCTAATCATTTGAGCAATTGGCAGCCGTGCACCAAATCTCTCTTAAGCAGATTGTGTCATTAAATATAAAACCTTTTCCTTCATCATGAGGAGTAACAAAGTTTGTTATGTATACTGTCCTATATCTTTTTTTACAAAGGAGAGAGAATGGGGATGGTTTGGGAATACACCATAGGCACATTAGGCAAGTGTCTAGAGGATTCTGAATTTAGCACGTTCCTAAGGGCCCCTCAAGTTAGCATAGTCAGAGAGGTGAGCAAGCTTGTAAAAACCTTGATGCATGGAATGGGGTTGAAATAGAGAAAAGAAAAATAATAATTAAGAAAAAAACTGATTTGAGTAAAATAAACTGACAGCTTTTGGAAATGCAACCATGCCAGGATGGATCTGTCTATTATATCATTCACACATTTAAATGTACACATATATTAACAAATACTACAGAACCAATATTCCCATCTGATACAGAATTTTCAACATCATAAGATTTCAATGTTAATTATAATTGACAGGGATATACAAAGAAGTAGAAGTATTCTACAAGCACTTTCCCATGAATTCTACACAGTAATAGATTCTACACATTAGTAAAAGATAGTATGATCAGCAAAAATTCTGACAGGCTTATAAATTGATATTATTCACCAGATGTTTGCATCAATTATCAACTGATATGTAATGGGGTAGGGATAATGGAGCAGATTTAAAATTATTGGCATTGACTTAATGATAGTATAATTATTTGATAATAATAGCCCAATAATAATTTAAAGAAAAGATTACAAGTGATTTTCAACAAGAGATTAAAGATTATCTAGAAATATGTTGATTTTCAAGAATGGTGGTATAAAAATGCTTATTTCCAATCCAATTGGAATAAATAAAAGCTGAAAATATTAAGTTTCCAATTCTGTCAACGATTTGTTAAGTTGTGAATATTTCTTACTTTTTGTTTTATGATTACTTGGCCTCAACATTTTGCTTCATTAAAAAAAAGTAGGGGGCATGGGATGAGAGGAAGGATGACGAAGGGGAGGGCAGGGTCTGGGAGAGGGATGCTGGAAACACACACTTCAGTAAAGGGACAGGGACAGGGTAGAGAACAGAACAAGGGGGGGGAGGGATAGGAAGGAAAGACAGATGATCACTGTCACAATATGTCCACTATGAATATGTCCTACATAATCACACATCCACAGCCTGTATTGAATTGATTGTCCTTCCAGTGGGGTTGGGGGACAAGGGAGGAATCGAAAGAATCTAAGATTTAAAGTTCTGCAAGACCTGCAACTAGGAATTAAGATATACAGGGGCCAGGATAAGGGGATCCTCCCTGCCTTACCAGAAAGTAAGAGAGCAGAGCAGGGGAGGAGCTTTACAGTGGGATTGCTGGTTTAGGGTTGGGGCAGGGGAAAGATGGGGAGAAAATTTGTAATTGAAAAATGTCATGAAAATGAATGACGTAAACAAGAAAACAAATTTAAAAACATTGAAAAAGTATAAGAAGCAAAAGCTAGAAAGTTAGAAAGAAGTTAGAAATTGTGAGATTTTTCTGACACACTTTTGTTATAATGAGCAAAGAAATTGTGTTTCTGTTTAGTACAAGTAAATTACATTGTCAACTATGTGAATACTTGAGTAGATGGAACAATTTTTACATAAATGTATCATTGTGTATATATATTAGATATCACGTTAATAATATTTAGTTCATTTAACTTAAAAAGACATGTGTCAATTGTCTTATGTCTCTGTAGATATATTTAAGATGTAGAACACTTATCATATCTTCAGTAAAAAAATAGATAACTTAATTTATTCAAAAGAAAATAAATCCATAGAATTATAATTTTATGCTTCATAAAATGATTTAATATCATGTCTGAATGATTTTAATTATTTAACTATAACTTTATGTAAACAAATCACATAAAATATCTTTCATAAATTGATGCACTTATTGTTTGTGCATCACAATTTATATTTAATAATATTTAATCTCTTTAGATCCAAGATTATGAATCAGTATTATTAAAGAAAAGTCTAAATGGGTGCACGATCTAGGTATAAAGGTTGATACTGTAAATGATCTGGGGAAACAAGGAATAGTTTACCTGTCAGATTAATGGAGTAGCGAAGACTTTATGACCAAAGAAGAGTTGGGGAGCATTATAAAATGCAAAATGGATAATCTTGATTACAATAAATTGAAAAGTTTCTGTACAAAGAAAACCAATGTAACCAAGATTAAGAGGGAAGTGGGAAACAGGGAAAGAATATTTACAACCAGTGTCTCTCATAAAAGCCTCATTTCTAAAATATACAGGGAATTAAGTAAAATCTATATGATTGCAAGTCATTCCCCAATTGATAAATGGTCAAAGGATATGAATATGCAGTTTTCAGAGGTAGGAATTAAAGGTATCTTTAGCATATGGAAAATGCTCTAAATCACTATAGATTTGAGAAATGCAAATCAAAACAACTTTTGAGATACCACATCTCACCAGTCAGATTGTCTAAAATGACAAAACAGGAAAATAAGAAGTATTGGAGAGGATGTGAAAAAATTGGAACGCTTAACATTGTTGGTGGAGCTGTGAACTGATACAACCATTCTGGAGAGCAATCTAGAATTATGCCCAAAGGGCTATAAATAATTGCATATCCTTTGACCCAATAATACCACTTCTGGGGTTGTATCCCAAAGAGATCATAAAAGTGGGAAAAGCACCCATATGTACAAAAATATTTATTGTAGCTCTCTTTGTGGTGTCAAAAAACAAGAAAATTAGGGGATGCCCATCGATTGGGGAATGGCTAAACAAGTTCTGTTATATGAATGTAATGGAATACTATTGTGCTTTAAGAAATGGGGAGAAGATGGATTTCATATGTACTTTCATATGTTCATATGTTAAGTGGAAAGAGCTGAATCAGGAAAATTTTGTACACAATCATGGATGCATCATATGTGTGACAACCAACCTTGATAAACTGGAGTCTTCTCAGCAACACACAACTATAAGACAACTCTACAAGTCTCAAGATGGAAGGAGATATCTGCATTCAGAGAAAGCTCTAGAAAGACAAGAGTTTAAATGGAGACTAAAGCAATCTACATGCTATCATTCTTTTTCATGTTTGTTTTTTTTTCTTTTTCCCATTGTTCACTCCATTGGTTACAATCATTCTATACAACCAGACTATTGTACGATGTGAAAGTATTCATAGATCTTATACCTGAATGCATGCTACCATGATGTGGGGGGGTGGCAGGGAAGAGAGGGGAGAAAATTTGAAACTCAAGGGATTGTGGAACTGAATCTTGTAAACTAAAAGTAAATAAACAAGTTAATTTAAAAAAAGAAAAGTTATTAAAAATCAATTACAAATATTTATAAAATACTTGTTATTTCTTCCAATAGTTTCCATAGCAGATATATTTTAGAGGTGATAATGATAATTTATTATAATGAGAGCTCATTTACAATGTTCATTTTTTCCCACTCCAGAACATTTAGAATTAATTTGTAGTTTATATTTTCATTCTCTCTCCAGTCTCAGAATTGGACTAATTTTCCCCCTCTGTGAATAATATTACATTATTTTTTTTAACTTTTCAGTGATTCTAATATCTTCTAAGACATATGGCCTTGGTTAAAACAATTTGATTTTTGTATCCTATGAAAATTTATATTGCACCAAAATGAGACCCCTGCACAAATTCTGCCCAAGAATTCTAATGGTTCCATTTTAAAAGTCCCATGAATTATTTATTTCATTCCTTGGCACAATCATATGAAATTGGCGCTACAAATGTTGCATACTTTATCTAGATACCAGAAAGAAGGTAGTGGTTCTACACGATATTTATCAGGAAGAAGTTATAGTAGGAAATATACACATACACACACACACTTCACCCATGCACACATACATAAAATATAATTCCTTTTTTATGATGTTTGGAAGTTTTGCTAATTTTTCTTCTCTCTTCTTTATTGTAGCTGATGGATGCACTGATTGGTCTGTGGATATCAAGAAATATCAAGTTTTAGTGGGAGAGCCTGTTCGAATCAAGTGTGCGTTATTTTATGGCTATATCAGAGCAAATTACTCCCTTGCCCAAAGCGCTGGACTTAGTTTGATGTGGTATAAAAGCTCTGGACCAGGAGACTTTGAAGAGCCAATAGCATTTGATGGAACTAGAATGAGCAAAGAAGAAGATTCTATTTGGTTCCGGCCAACGTTAGTACAGGACAGTGGTCTTTATGCATGTGTCATCAGGTATCCATTAAATTCTATTATTGCTTTATCAATGAATTAAGATTCAAAACATAATACTAAAACACAACTGATAGGATTTTTCTCTTAAAGCTATTTTGTTTATATTTGTATGTTTTGTTTCTTTCTATATTCACAAAATGACTGGTCATGAATTTATGTTGAGGCAATATTTCTAGCTTATTAAGAAAATAGAGACCATCTGGGTACATAACTATGGTGCCAAAAATTACTGAACAAGATGTAATAAAATCTATAGTTGTAGCAGATTGTTGGTAGCAAAATGTAAGCAAAGATTCTACAAAGGATGCACACTTTATTGCTAACATCTTGTTTTCATCCTTCATGGATTGATAGAGCATAGGTAGTTATTGACTGAGAATCAAATGCAAAGTTGTTTTAAAAAGGTGTGTGTGTGTGTGTGTGTGTGTGTGTGTGTGTGTGTGTTTATGGGTGGGAGGAAGAATCATTGATGGTATAAAAAGAAAAGCTAACCTTGGTGAGGATACTTTTTGAAACTAAATGGTCACCAAAATCCCTTCCAAATCCCAAATTCTGTGATTCTCCAAATGTTCCAGCCAATATATCATGCTAGGTGGTGAGAGAGGAGTCACCAAGATTCTGTGTATTCTTAGAACTCAAAATAGTGGCATTAGCTCCCTATCTCATGGTGTATAATGTTTACTCCCTTACATGCTCAGGTATTTTTCTTTTGTGATTGCAACAATGCCTTTTTGTTCCAATTGAAGCTTGTCACAATTTAATTCAACTTTTGATGCATAGAATATATCTTGTGTGAGATGAATATGCATCAGGCTACCAATTTATGAGTAAGAAAGGGCAAACAAAAAAGCAGGGATGTAGAACATATGCTTAAAAAAATAATACCTCATGATTTGTAGCCATGGTAAGGAACAGAAATTAAAATTCTCATAAGTAAAGAAAATCCCCCTTGTGGAAGGAAGACAAAAGCATATGGTATCATGGGAAAGTTTGTATCTTCCCCTAAGAATAACTCACCTTCCTCATAAATTTGCCTTCTTTGGTCTTGGGACCTCAATTAACATTTAAAAAGTGGCTACTTTTTGTATCAGGCATCGTACTAAACACTGGGCATCTATATAGGAATGGGAATAATTGGAACTTATACATATATGTATATAAATTATATATTACATATAAAATGCATATATTACATATAATATATACATATTTTTACATTTAAATATGTATATATATTTGAATACATAAAGAATAATAATATCATATATAAAATTCTATATAAAGGAAATATAGAAAATAGCCACTGTATTAGAAGTTCTGGAGTTGCATTAATAATTTGCCATTGCAATACAATAAAAAGCTATGATTCTGCTTGCCTCTCTTAACTAATGCAAATCTGATTTTCAAATCTACTGCACACCTTGTAAAATCTTTATCTCTGAATGTCCACTATGTATAGAATTTCTTTTCCAAAATAGGTTACCCAACACTACTTATCTAAAATGAGAATTGAGCAGAATTTCCATGTTGTTCAGGACACAATGATTCACAATATTTCCCTAAATTTCAAAATCATGACATTGAAATTTATTACTTTGTCAAAATCAGTTCTTTAGAAACTTATGCTCTGGAAATGTAGAGAATGAGCTTTGGCTAATGGGAAAGTTGAAAAACTTATGAAGATGGAGCATCTGCAAAATGGTTAAACCTTTATAAGGGAATGAAGGTTGAATGTTGCATATAAACCAATTCCTTTTTAACTTTTATGTGTATGCTATATTTCTGGGGAAGTTAATACATTTCAGGAAGTGATGTTTTTGACAAGGGAATTAATATGTCTAATTCAGGAGAATACTGACATTGCTGTTTTTGTTGTTGTTGTTTTTTTAACTGTATATGGAATGTACCACCAATGAAAGCAGTGTTTTAAATAGCATGTCTTGGTTTGAATACATAGACTATTTCTCTCCTCTCCAGCATCTATAGAGAAAATTGATAGTCTCATTGATGCATTGTTAGCTATCAAGCAACATTGCTATTGGTTTTACTTAAATGGATATTCAACGGATTTCAAAATTTTGGAGATGCTGCCTTCCGCAAAATAGGTCTAGTCTAATCTTTTTTATTAAGTATTGGAAATGGTGACTCAGCAATGAAAAGGGACAACAAATGTTTTGGTGGGGAGACAATGACTATGCAAAATAGTAAATGCCATAACTTCAGGAGGAAAAAAAAGTTATTTTCAAGGACTACTACCAGCATAGTTTTTAAATCTTATGCACAAATCTCTATTTGCATTTAATCCAATATTCTTTACCTCTTATTCTTGCCTTTTGTTTTTTACAAAGTTCATTCAATCAGTCAAAAATATCATAAGAATTACAGCTTGCAGAATACTTTTATGCACTATAGGAGATACTAAGCCTGGAGAGGGAATTCAGTTCTAGTAAGCTACTATATACTATACAATACTACTATAACCTATGTAATTCAGTGCAACTATGTTAATACAGTATTATATAAATTTAGAAGAGGATTTTTTTTAATTGTTGTGGAGCAGGGATTTGAATAATCATGGGAACCTTCCTTGGATGGTAATTAAGATGCTTGAATGACTGACATTCATCAGGGGTAAAAAGAACACTGCATTTCTAGAAATACTCTGAGCAAAGAAACAGAGAGTGGAGCCATGCCAGAAGCATTGAAATAATAAAAACTGTATGATTTCACTGAAGTATAAAGTATACAGTATTGTCATATAGGAGAACCTTGGAGAAGCACTATGATGTCAGATTGAAAATAGTCATGGATGCTAGGCAAAGAAAGGACTTTGAACTTTAGTCAATGGGAATTACACTCTGGTGATTTTCAAGCAGAACAATAAACAGATCTCAATAAAAGACAAGCTTATCTAGATGTAGTATGAAGGATGAATCACAGTATGGAGAGATTATTACTTAGCACACATTTTAGGGAGCTACTGTAGTATGCCAAGAAGGTAATAAGAGGGTCAGTATCAGGGTAATGATTGTAAGAATAGAGGAGATAGGATCTAATACAGGAGATAAGGTATCACAAAGGTGGAATCAGTAGCATTTGATTACATGCTGGATAAAATATTTGACTTGGTATAAGGGAGAACTGAGTTTGAATCTTGCCTCATACATTTACTATCTGTATAACTCTAAATAAGTCACTTAACCTCTAGGATTCAGTTTCCTCATCCATCCAAAGACGATAATGTTTGCCAGGTTCTTGATGTTATTTTTTTTT
>JAQQSW010016456.1:0-11669 GCA_028646575.1 Pseudocheirus occidentalis | reverse complement strand
AGTTAATCTAATTTTTTAGGGTGTTATTTTCTTCAGTCAGGTTGTTGACTCTCTTTTCATGATTTTCTTGCATCATTCTCATTTCTCTTCCCAATTTGTATTCCACTTCTCTTACTTGATATTCACAATCCCTTTTGACCTCCTCCGTGGTCTATAACTAGTTCATATTTTTCTTGAAAGCTTTTGGTGCAGGAGTTCTGACTGTTGTCTTCCTTCCATTCCATGCTTTGATCCTTTTTGTCCCCCCAAAAAGGAATCTAAAGTTGGATTGCTGTGCTTGCTTTTCTTCCTTTGCTTGCTCATGTTGCCAGCCAATTACTTGACTTTTTAGTTCTTTGCCACAGTAGAACTCTGCTTTCAGAGGGGAGAGCTTTGTCCCAAATTGCTGGGGTTTTTGCAGCTTCCAGGGAGCTATTAGGAGGGTGCCCTCTCTGCAGCCCCTAACAGCTCTGGCTCATTGGTCACACACCACCAAGACCATGATCCAGATCCAGGCAGGTCAAAGCTAGAGCGATTACCCTCTGAAAGTTTGATTGACCCCTCCCTATAATCTGTAGGCTAGGAGCTCTGAAGCAGCCACATGGAAGAGGCTGCAGGGCCACTGCTCCTCCACCACTTCTAGTTCCAGGGGGCAGGGACCAGACCCTTTTCTTTGCTCCTTGCCCCCACCCCAAGTTCCAACAGAGTTCTACACTGACCTCTTACTCTTTATTTTGCATTTATGGGTTGATAATTCTGGAAACTGCCACTGCTACTGGTGATCCAGTCTCCTGAAGTCTGCTGCAGCAGCTGGTTGCAGCTGTCCTGGGGCTAAAACCACAGGATTGTGTCAGTCTGGGCTCAGCTCCCAGTGCAATGAGATGGACCTTTTCTGCCAGACTGCTAGGTTGCCTTCAGAGGGACATTTGTTTCTCTCTGTCACTTTGTCAGTCTTATAGCTCTATAATTAGTTTTGAGTCATATTTTAAAGGTTTTTGAGGTGGTTATGCGTGGATCCACAGAGTTTTCCTGCTTCCGTGGTGCCATCTTGGCTGTACCCCCCCTTTTGTATTTATTATTGATTTTCTACCTTTTAACGAACAAACTCAACTTACTTATTTTCTTTTTTTGTGGAATTGGCCTCCCTGTTTTAATCACAATTTCTTTATTTACTGTTTTTATTATGTGGTAAGCCATAAATGTAGACTTTAAAATTTCTGTCTTACTTAATTGATCCATAACTTTTTCATATCCTTGGACTATATTATTCTTTATGATTTTTTCCTGTGTAGAGAAATATGTTTTTTTTTCACGTTTTTATCTACATATCTGTCTCATATTATTTTTCCAAGCAAGAATCTGTCATCTTATTTCTTATTTCATAGGTGTAAGACACAGGCACTGAAGAGTTATGAAGGGGGTAATGATATGATGAAAAAGAAAATTAATTTTGCACTTTTTTTGAGGGAAAAATTGTTAACTAGATTACATTGGGGCCAAGTGGATCAGGTTTCTAGGAAACCTCCTCTTTAAACTCAGCACCTCCCTATATCCTTTGGATTCAATTAGGATTATGTCTCCCACTCAACCTTCCTGCCAGTATCCTCTTCCCCTTTCCCCCCTCCTGGAAATCCCCTTTCCCTTGCCTCCTATTTTGGAGCATGAACTTCAATTCAGTCCTTGGTCCCATTCCTTTTTCCCAATAGACCTAAACTTACATGTCCATGTGGTCACCAGATATGATCCCTCCATTAAGATGAAGGACTCTCATGACTTACCTGTTGTTCCACTTGAACTTCCTATGGTTTGTTGACCCTTAAAATTGGAGTTATTAGTATAATCTTTGGTTCTTGAGGCCTTATCATGTGCCCCAAACTTCCTCCAGCTTATATATTAGCCCTTGTCACTTCACTGTCCTTCAAGGAACACTAGGACTTTCCATTGAGGGGCTAGGAAACACAATCAATCACAGTCTTGGTACCATCTTGGTTAGGAAATGAAATCTTCAGTAATGGTATAGTATCAATGTGGTATTGTGGAAATGCTCTTGGACTTGAGGTCAGGAGGAGGGTAGGATTGAGTGCTTTTAATACTTACCAGCTCTATAGCCATGAGCATCACCTTTCCTCTAAATCCTCCATTTTAAATCTTTAAATAATGCTAGTTCTACCCAGGGTTCAAACTCAAACTAGATATGTCTATAACATGTTTATGAACTTTCTTTTTCTTGAAAATGGATCTATGATATTAACACTTTGGGAGTTTCCTCTGACTATGTCAATGGTAAATACTGCCCATACCTTGTTCAAGTTTTTCCCTAAGTTTGTGAACTGAGGATTTTCCTGAGTTTCTCTTGATATCACAAAAAGAACACTGGGGCTCTTGCCACATGATCAACCAATCTTCTTTTTATGGCATATATATGCATATGATGTATTCTTTGAATACATCAGTGTCTGGCACATGGGAGATATTTCATAAAGGTTTCTTCAATTATTTTTCTTTTGCTTGGTTTCTTCTTTTAGTTCTTAATTTGTTAACGTCTTATAGTGTATTTGCAATCCACCCTGCACCTCTCCACTTTGCATAAAGGGTAAATTAAGGCCTATCAAGGTGTGGTTACTTGTCTAAGGTCATATAACTAGGTACTTGCAAGTCTGAGTCTGGAATCTAGACTCTGAAGCCCAGTCTTGGGCACTTTCCATTTCACTGTATAATATAAGTGAAAACCATGTCCAAATCACACACCTCTTCGCCCTTCAAAAATTATATAAATCCAACTGAATTTCCTTTAATTCATCATAGAAAAACATTATGATCCAAACCTTTCTCAAAATGAATAATAAAATTCATCCCTGCTAAATAGAGATAATACTAAACTTTGAAAATGAGACCAAAACTTTTCTTTCCCCCATCACATTGAAGTGGAGAGAAAAGAGCAAATTGCCTTCTGTTGCAGCTCAGAAAAATTTACATTTAAACAGCCTGACAGAATATCAGTGAACTAAATTCATCCCTTGGTATCACTTTACATACTGGGGATATACTTTGGCATATTTTGAACTTCATCTTCAAAAGGAAAATTAACCCAAGGACAGCACAAGTGGAATATGTCTTACTGACCAGACAAAAAAGAAAGAGAAGCTGCTACAATATGGTTAATGTCCAGGCAACTGAGGAAGAAACTGAGGCAAACACAGTTAAATGACTTGCCCCGGGTCATACAACCAGTGTGTGTCTGAGGCCAGATATGTCTATACTGGCCATATTCTAGAAAACTAATTATGCTTCTCTTTGATCTTCTATTTCTATAAAGTATTTTTTTTATTTTAACTTTTGCTTTTTCTCCTAAGAACTATTTAGCTTGTAGAAATGTCTTCCACCGAATCATCTAGATTTAGGAATGTAGTATTAGCCAAAAGGAAAAAGGGACAGTTGAGTTCTGAGAATAGAAAGTATCAACTGCTTCCAGTTATCCTTGCCCTTTTTACCTGAATGCTTCTACCAACATTTAAAAGTCTGGAGTAAGTTACTGATCTGGTCCTGTGTTTAGACTTTAGAACTAAGTATGTTGATAAGAAAGCAGATATAATTGCAACAGAGCTGTGCTGATCTTAGAAGTCTAGTTCCCTGAATTAGCTTCCTTGTGTACATCTGTTTGTTTTTCACTTACATTCTCTCTCTCTCTCACACTTTCTCTCTAAGAAGTCTTGCATGCTAGGCTGCCTGAGGTCTTAAGAATAGAGTGCACTAAAGGTCCAAGGGAAGAAGAGGAAGATGCTTTTTATTTGATTCACTTGGTTACAAGGTCTGTATTCTTGCAAATGCCTGACCTTTTCTGCAGTCCCTTTGGTGCATCTGGGTCATAGGCTTCTCCACCATTGTAGCCAGCAAATTTGGAATTTTGACAAATGGAGAGTTCAATAAATGCACTTCCTTACATTAGTAGCTGTGATATGGGCAGTTCCATAGGATAGTGGGAAGAACCTTGGAAAATAATATTGCTTGTATTTCTATTGATCAAGTATCTAACCCACCATGTCAACTTTTCTGAACACCATAGGTATTAATAGATTTAGGATTAACAGAATCTTCAAAATTCCTCAAGATCAAACCTTTCATTTTATAGATGAAGAAACTGAAATCTGGGCAAGATTAATGACGTCCAGAGCCATGCAGCTTGTGAGTGGTAGAGGTGGATTCCAACACAGGTCTTCTGACTCCATAGCTATAGCTTATTCCCTTGTACCAAGTTATGTCCTATCAATTTCCTCATCTGTCCAGTGGGTAAGTTGGCCTAGATCCATAAGGGCCTTTTGATTCTGGCATTCCCTGAATCAATGAGATTTGTCTTAACCTTGATTAACAGTAATTGGTAAAGTTTCTTTTATTCATGATATAATAGAGGAAACTGTGGTCCACTAATTCCCCCAAGTTTCATTACAATAAGATACTGTAGAAAAAGAGAAACTATTTCCTGGAAGCTTTCACTTTACGAACAGCAAATATTCCATCAATGGAAAAGGTCACTGGTCCAAAGCCCAGGTGCAGGTTGATGAATAACAGACAGCTAATCATTCTATGTAAGATCCAGTTCAGAAAAAATTAGTCTTGAGATTTTCAGGGTCAGATTTAAACCTTACTATAAAATTACTCCTGCAGTTATTATCTCTTCTTTGGATCACTGGAAAATTCTTTCTCCAAGAACCACATGATATATTTTTTAAGACTATCATCTCAATGAGACTTAAATTGAAGACATTCTCCATACTCTATTCTTTGCCCCATTACCTTGGGCAGTAAAAAAAATTAGGAGATTCAGGTTCCAACTGAGTCACTTCTCAGGTGTGTGACTTTTAGCAAGTACTTAAGCAATCTGGACCTTGTTTTCCTTACCCATAAAATGAAAAGTGTAGATGAGATGATCCCTAAACTCCCTCCCTACTAGCTCTCACTTTGTGAGTTCTGTGTGGCATTATGAAATGCAGCTTAGAGGACTGAGGGTTTTTTCTCCCTATGTGGGAGGCTAATTCTACTTAAAGGTGGCCAGTTCAACTTCTCACTAGATCACAGTAAGCTTTAATTCTCTTGGATTTTTAGTGCAACCGAAGTGACCTAAATGTTCATGCCTTTTCATTCTTATGGGTGGCAGGTCTG
This sequence comes from Pseudocheirus occidentalis, assembly GCA_028646575.1. NCBI lineage: Eukaryota > Metazoa > Chordata > Mammalia > Diprotodontia > Pseudocheiridae > Pseudocheirus > Pseudocheirus occidentalis. The sequence continues at coordinate 6,533 of JAQQSW010016456.1, read as the reverse complement.
TAGCCAAACCAGTTTGACTGAGAGCTGTATCCATTACTGGGGAGTCAACGTGACTTAGAGAAGGGGGTGGGTCAAACTCACGGACTGCAAGCTGCCCTTGAATTAAAATGTAATTGGAAAATGTTTAACAAAATAAATAAGAATGCAATACAATGTAGATAATATTAGTTCTTGATTTTCAAAGTCACTATGCAGAACAGGGGCCCATTTCTATCTGAGTTTAACATCACTGATCTAGTGGACAGAGTGCTGGACTTGGAAATTGAGAAGAGCTGGTTTAAAACAGGTGACATAGTCTCCAAATAGCTAAGAAGGGTGTCTCTTACCATATTGTCATTTATCATTCTTTATACCCATCTTTCCTGAAATCTTCCTTAATTCCCTCTCTGCTCCTTTCCCCATTTGGCAGTAGCCATCTTGCTTTGACCTTCCATAACATGTTATTTTATATCTTTCTGATTAATTAGTTAATTGTTTAGCCCTCACTCTGTGCCTGGCCCCATTCTAGGTGCTGGGATACAAAGATAAAAAGGAAAATAGTTCCTGCTATTTAGCGAGGGGAAATGGCATCTACATATATGGGATGAATAGAAAAAAAGGTATTAAACAATATTGAGGGGTGTAACAGCAATGGGATTTGAAAATCCTTTTTGTACTGGCAAGTAAGCAGGTACCTAGCACCTTGTTTCAAGTTAACACCTTATTTAAGCTAATTAACACAGAAGTAGTTTACACCTTGGGAAGAAGTTGCTGATGTAACAGGAAGCAGCTAATTCTGTGTGTATATAAGAAAAGCCCTAGAGATGTACAGTCAGAATTTCCTGAGCACTTGTGGTGGCAGAGCTTCTTCTGAACAGGAGCCCAGGAGGAGCCCAGGAGCCCACTGAGGAAGACTGGTCATGCACCAGGATGCTGAGACTCTGTATGTTTTCAGCTTGGTTAAGCTTTGAATTCTTGGGAACAGAAACTGTGAAGGACTTGAGAAGGACTGGACCACACTGAACTCCAGTGTGGAGCAGGACCTATTGGGAGAGCTGGACAAAGAACTGGGATCTGTCTGCCATTGAACCCAGGTGAATCCAGTTGGGGAATTCAGGTAGAATATGGGACCATGGAAGGGGATCCAGGGAACCTGAGAACCGGCCCCAAGTCAAGAGGAAGAAAACACCTCTCCATGGGAATTGAATGTTGTGATGATAACATGATTTACTAGTGATGTAGGGGTGTGAGTCTGTGTATTTTCTAATGATTGTACTTTGTGATTAACGATACTTAGTAACTGATTACTAAATAAGCGACTGATTGAGTTAACCTAGCTGCCCCATGAGTAGAAGACTGACTATTGTACTCTGAGATGACTGAATGAGTAAGGAGGCAAACCTCCTTAGGGATATCAGATGATTGTTCTTAGTTCAAAGCTTTGGTGAAAACTATGTAGCCATTTTAAGCTGTTGTGAACACTATATTGTGATTTTCTGTGATAAGTTATAATATTATGAATACTGTACCTTCATTTTCTGAGAATGCTTTGTTTTGATTTGTTATGGAATACAGTGTTCACTATACTGTGTAATCATAACTTTAAAAGCTGTTCACAGTAGCATTCTTTTGGAAAGCTCCTTGGGCATTGTGAGGGGAGAAAGTATCTGGGAAGGGGAATGAAGGAAGGCCCCATGTAGCATGGGAGGCTTGAAGGAAGATAGAGATGCTGAGAGATGGAGGTAAGGAGGAAGTGGGTTCCAGAATTGGGAAACTGTTGTTATTTGTTCTTCATTCTTGAAGAGGATAAAAAAAACTGGGAGACTGATGGTACAAAGAGACAGAGGGAGTAAATGTACTTATCTCCTAATATTATCTGGGTTAGTGGATTGTGTTGACCTGGAACTAAAATCTCTATATAAGCAACAGTCTCATCTTATTTTAACTGTATATCCTCCCCAGCATCTACCAGAGGGTTTTTGATAAATGTTTGCAGAAGGAAGGAACAACAGAAGAGGAGGAAGGAAGGCAAAAAGGAGGGAAAGAAGGAGAAAGGGAGCGAAGGAAGGATGGATAGATAGATGGATAGAATATAGACAATCTGAAGCATTCCATAGTTCATATTTTCACTAGTCATTCTGATCTAGGAGAATATCACCTCCTTGAGAACAGGGAAATATTTGGTATTTTTCTTTGTATCTCCAGGTACACAGAACACTTAATAAATATTTGTTGAATTAAATTTCGAGTAAGGACAGTAAGCATTTATTAAGCCAGGCACTAGAGATACATGGAAAGGCAAAAAATTAGTCCCTGCCATTGGGGAACATATATTTTAATGGGAGAGAAAACACAGACACACATTGTATGGATAACATATAATCAGACTCGATGGAGAAGCATTCTGAAGGGGAAAGAGGCATTCATATCAAGGGAATGAACTAGCAAAGACTGGTATCTGAGCTTAGTTTTGAAAGAAATAAGGAAAAGCAGGAGGCAGAAGTGAGGCTGAGACTTCCAGATATGGGGTATAGCCTGTTCAGAGGTCCCAAAATAGGAGGAGAGGTCATCATGTTCCAAGAGTTGCAATTAGGCCAGTGTACCCGGATCATACATGAATCAAATCCAAGCCTTACATTTTAGATTATTTGGGCCCGTTCCCCTTCCTTGCACAGGGAATCTAATCTCTCCAGTTCCTCAGAATAACACTTGACCCAGTAAATCAGCTCAAGTTTTTCCATACTCTGTTTACCTATCACAATACTGCTTAGGGCATCTATTAGCTCAGGAGCCCAGGGGAATATTGATTTATAGTTTCTAATCATTGTGGAATATTTATTGTCTCTTGTGTATCATTGGATATGAACAAAGAATTACTTCATTTTACTGCTGGCAAACATTAGCCTCACAATGCAAGCATTTAATGGGCTAGCTTTGAACATTGGTGGAAGCACAGTTGGTTTAGCATTCTGACTACCTCATCACTGCTGCACACATAGGAGCCCAATGGGATTGGGGTTTGTCCCTTTCTGCTTTTTTGGGGATGTCAAGGGCCTCCAGAGGAACATATCTTCTGTCCCACATCTTTGCCTTCTTCTTGACACCAGCTCTATTATGAAATAATTTTAGTGGAGGAGAAAACATTCAGACCACAAGAGATATGAAAGGTATAATCAGAATAAATGGGAAGGCATTTGTATCTAGAAAGAAGGACTAGCATAGACTTGGAATTTGATCTGAGTCATGGAAGAGGCAAGGGAAAGGAGGAGGCAGAGGTGAGGGGACAGAGTGTTATAGGCATGGGGGACAGCCACTTCAAAGGCCCTGAACTAGGAGATGGAGAGTCATGTCCTGGCCAGTTCAACAATGTTTGGACTGTTGCAGATAGCCCTAGGAATCTTTCTAGTGATATGATGACTTAGATTTGTATATTATCCTGTAACAGAGACAGCTTGTTTGATGAAAGGACTCAGCATTGTTGAATGAAAAGAGTTCTTGTGGGGAGGAGTTCTGGGTTCAAATCCTTCTCTGTCACACCTGTGTATCCCTGCTTTGAAGGATTATTGTGAGGATCAAGTGAGATAACCACTTAGCAAGCCTTACAAAGCTACAGAAAAGGTTAGCTATTATTATTAAGTTGCTTGTCTGGCCTCAATTTCCTTGAGCAATCCAACAATTAGCTAACATTTATTAAGTGCGTACTGTGGACCAGGCCCTGTGAGAGGTGATGGAGATATAAAGACAAAAAGGAAACAGTTTCTATTTTTAGAGTTTAACTTCTATCAAGGAAGACAAAATACATCTGTAAAAATACATGCAACTTCTCAAATATAGAGAGAACTCAAAATTATTCCCCAATTGATAAATGATCAAAAGAATTTTCAGATGAAGAAATTAAAGCCCTCTATAGTCATATGAAAAAATTCACAAATCAAAACTACTCTGTGGTACCATCTTATACCTATCAAATTGGCCAATATGGCAGAAAAGGAAAATGATAAATGTTGGAGATGTGGGGAAATTGGAACACTAGTGCATTGTTGGTGTAGTTGTGAATTGATCTAACCATTCTGGAGAGCAATACTGTGCCTACCTTTCAATCCAGCAATACCTCTACTGGGTCTGTATTCCAAAGAGATCATAAAAAAGGGAAAAGGACCCACATGTACAAAAATATTTATAGCAACTCTTTTTTGTGGTTGCAAAGAATAGGAAATGGAGGTGATGTCCATCAATTGGTAAATGGTTAAACAAGTTGTGGCAAAAGAATGTAATATAATACTTTTGTGCTATAAGAAATGAGGAGCAGGAAGATTTCAGAAAAACCTGGAAAGACTTACATGAACTGATTCTGGGTGAAGTGAGCAGAACTAGGAGAACATTGTGCATAGTAACAGCCACATTGTGCAATGACCAACTATGGTATACTTAGCTCTTCTTTGCAATACAATAATCTAAGACAATTCCAGAAGACTCATGATAGACAATGCTTTCCACATCCAGAGAAAGAACTATGGTATCTGAATGAAGATCAAAGCATACTATTTTTACTTTTTTTTCTTTCTTGTGTTTTTTTTCTTTTGTTCTGATTCTTCTTTCACAACATGACTAATGTGGGGATATGTTTAACACGATTGCACATATGTAATCTAAAAACAAGTATATGCAAAAAAAGTATATGCAAAAAATGAGTATATGCAAAAAAGTTATTTTTAGAGGGAAAGGTGGAGAACTAGCATCACTGTTCATCAAGAAGGCTACATGCAAGTCCCTAAACTGATTAGGACCTCAGTTTCCTTACTTGTAAAATGAGGAATCATAGACTCCTAAGGAGTTTAGAGCTGAAAGGGACTTTTGAGACTTTTTCATCCAGTACCCTTATTCTATAGATGAGTAAACTGAAGCTGATTTAGGTGAAGGAACTTGGCAACCATTAAGTGTCTGAGGCAGGGTTAGAACACAGGGCTTCCCATCACAAAGCTCAGTGTTCTGTTTACTGTACCACTTACAGTCAGTGTACCTTGAAGGTCTCTTATATTGAAGCCCATTATCCTGTGAGTCTCTTGATTGCTTAGAAGTTTACTTCTGGGAGATACAGACCTTCTAGTGACCCCCACTTATTGTATAGACATTTGAAGGACCCTCCTTCCACCCATAGGTGGCCTTCTGGATTAAACTTTCAGTGTTCTTCAGGTGAATTAGTTGCAGCTGTGAAATGATGTTTCATATAAAACCTTTCCCACAAAGACCTCCATGTTTTGGGTAAGTGTGATAAGGATATGAAAAAAAGAGATAACTACCTCTCTGCTATGCAGACTTTTGAAAGGAGCTAGAAAGAAAAAAAGGAATAAAAATGCCATCCCCCTTCCCTGGCTGTCTCATGAATGATGCTCCTTATTCTGGCAAATCTTGGTCCCTATGCTACAACCCTGAGAGTACAGTAAGATTGCTGGTGAATGAGGTTCCTCAGAGTGACTGCCCCTAGTCACCTGTCCTTTCCAAGTCAAATAGGGGGAAATTCTCATTTATCCACATAAGAAGGATTTTTTTTGGGAAATATCCCAATGTTTCAAGGATCTTTGTTTTTTTGCTTATTTGGTTGGATTGTGTACAAGAAAAAAAATTCTTATGAAATATTGTCAGATGTTGGGTTGACTCTTGCTACCTTTACTTTCCTATCAATTGTCCAATGGAGAAGAATTAATTAAACACCTACTGAAATGTGAGGCATTGTGTTATGAAGTGAGTTTTAATGACTAACAGTAGAGTTATTATCTGTTCCCTAATGGAAGGAGCCACAGTAATTCAGGGAGTAGAGGATTAATGTAATTAGAAATGTACTTTAAGAAAACCTTCTTGATAGATATGGGGAAGACGTATTAGAGAGATGAGAGACTTCAGGGCAGGGATACCAATGAGAAGATTGCTGTAATAGTCCAGGTAGGAGGTGATGAATGCCCGAATGAGGGAGGTGAGTGAGTGAACTGAGAGAGAGGGATGGATACGAGAGATGTAGAATTTAGGATCAAAGATTTGCTAAAAGTGGGTTCTAAAGCACCTGGTTTTGTTTCTGAAGCAGACAAGAAAATCAAACAAAAAAACCCCAGTCCAGTTCTCCAAGGAAAAGTACTTTGCAAATATCTCATTTAATCCTCACTACAACTTTGGGAGGTAGGTGCTATTATTAGCTCCATTTACATCCTAGAAAACTGAGGCATATAAGAGTTAAGTGAGTTGATGAGAGTCTTACAGCTAGTAAATATCTTGAGGCTGAATTTGGACTCAGTTCTTCTTTACTCCAGACCAATCTGTGTGTATACCAATATGTGTAGACCAAGATCTATGTGTATCTCCCCTACCTAGCTGCCCCCTACTATGCAGTTAGGTGCATGTTTTTTTTTGTTGTTGTTTGTTTTTTAATTTAGTTTTTATTTGTTTTCTTGTTTACATTATTCATTTTCATTACATTTTTTTGAATTACACATTTTCTCCCCATCTTGCTCCTGCCCCAACCCCATAACAGCAATCCCACTGTAAAGCCCTTCCCCTGCTCC
>JAQQSW010016455.1:0-11669 GCA_028646575.1 Pseudocheirus occidentalis | reverse complement strand
TTCTTTCTATTCTTCCTTCTTTCTGTCCTTCCTTCTTCACTTCCTTCTTTCTATTCTTCCTTCTTTCTGTCCTTCCTTCCTTCTTTCTATTCTTCCTTCTTTCTATTCTTCCTTCCTTCTTCACTTCCTTCCTTCTTTCTATTCTTCCTTCCTTCTTCACTTCCTTCCTTCTTTCTATTCTTCCTTCTTTCTGTCCTTCCTTCATTCCTTCTTTCCTTCCTTCCTTCCTGGAAAGGAGGAAAAAGAAAGGAAAGTTGTGAAATGTACTGAAGTAGGCACTGGAAAGCTCTCAAAGAGTTTATAATCACTGAAGAGGAAACTTATATGTATGCATGTAAATACAATACAAATTAAATATGGTGAGTGCATAAGAAAAGCACGCTAGCAAGCACATAGAGAATGAGGCGTTAGAGTACTGTGGCTTGAAAATGGACTTCTGAGTTAACAGCCCTGGGTTCAAGTCTCATCCAGGACAGATAGTGACTGCGTGACCTTCAGTAAGTCACTTGATCTATCAGGGCAATGGGCGGTTGAGGGAGGGTGCAAAAGGGGACACTATAATGTGTAGAGAAGTTAATAAGCAATGCTGTAGGAAGCTTCTATGCTCATGGAATCAGAGGTAAGAAGGGCAGAGGCAGTGGAAAGAAATATATTCATCCCTTGGAAAGCATAGAGGAAAATTACATTCCAAACTCATAACTTTTGAGCAAAAAGGCCAGAAAGGGACCCTCCACCATCACTTCTGCCACTTCTGAGTTCCGAGACGTTGCTTGGGGAAGTTTACTTGGAGTCAGGGTAACCTGAGTTTGAATCCCTCCTCAGATATTCGCTAGCTATATGACCTGGGGCAAGTCACTTAATCAATCTCAACCTCAGTTACCTTGTCTGTAAAATGGGGGTAACAGGATTGTTGTGAGGATCAAATGAGAAAACATATGTAAAGAACTTTATAACTTTAAGACAAAACTTAAAATGCTATATGTATGCTAGCTATTATTTATATAGCACTTAAAGATTTATCAAGCACTGCTCTGGCTAGGTGGCACAGTGGACAGAATGCAGGGAGTCAGAAGGACTTGAGTTCAAATCTGGCCTCAAACACTTCCTAGCTGTGTGACCCTGGGCAAGTCACTTAACTCTGTTAGCTTCAGTTTTCTCATTTGTAAAATAAATTGGAGAAGGAAATGGCAAACCACTCCAGTGTCTTTGCCAAGAAAACCCCAAATGGAGCCACAAAGAGTTGGACACAACTGAACAACAATCATGGTTAATTTTCTAGAAGGGGTAAGTATTGCTAGAGCCTTAATACTGACTCCAAGAGTGCCTATTACATCCTTCAAAACACCAGGGTTCCTATTTTGGCAAATTTTCTTTTAGGCAGAAAAGTTAGATTGGATCCCATCAAGATTCAAATTCAGGTTTCCTGACTCTGTCTGACCCTCTGTCCACTACACTCCTCTCTGCCTCTTGCAATTAAAAAAAAATCTCTATTCCCACTTAAATGTGAGTACATATGACTATGGAGAAAAGAAAGGAAAGCAGTGGACAGTGATCATCTCTCTTTGGTGCTTATTTGCTTATTCTCCTTCATTTCTAAATTGAGTCACAGATCTTCAATGAGTTCAATGATTTAGTTGCTTTAAAGAGAAACTCTGAGTTGCTAGGAAAAGGAAAGTGGGTTATTGGCTGATTGTTGCTTTTTTAAAATCAAAGTTGTTATTTCATCAATAAAAGAGTTCCTGGTGGAGCACTTCTGCCGATGAGGAAGAGTATTTTCTTGGCAATTCATAATCTTAGCGAAGTGCCTGGGACATAGAGAGTGACTCGTCCAAGGTTGTACAACTAATATGCGGGGAGCAGGATTTGAACCAGGATTTGAATTTTTCTAGATTGGTAGACCAACGCTCTCGCTCTCGCTCTCGCTCTCGCTCTCGCTCTCTCTCTCTCCCCCTTTATTTTTCTCTCTCCCTCCCTCTCTCTGCCTCTCAGTAGCTGATTATTTGTTGTTCAGTCTTTTTCAGTCATTTCTGACTCTTTGTGACCCCATTTAAGGTTTTCTTGGCAAAGATACTGGAGTGCTTTGCCATTTCCTTTTCCAGCTCATTTTACAGATGAGAAAAATTAAGGCAAACAAGGTTAAGTGACTTGCGCAGGGTCACACAGCTAGTAAGTATCTGAGACCAGATTTGAACTCAGAAAGATGAATTTTTTTCACTTAGGCCTGGCTCTCTATCCATTTTGCCACCTAGCTGCCTCTATCTTGCTCTTAAAATATATTATATACATACGCATATGTATATAATCTTACTCTTTAAAATTCCTTAAAACAAACACATCTATAGAACACTAGTGGAGACCTCTAAAACTACACAACACCCATGTCAATTGAACTTTCACACAGACCACATTTTGTCCCTAAAAGTAGTTATCTGGAAGTTTGCAATAGAAGAATAAAGGCTAAGAACCATGGACTTAACTTCTGACCAAAGGTAGAGAATGCTTGGGAATACTGTAGATCAGTATTTTTATTGAGCTTGACCTGTAAAGTCCATTGGAAACCTTTCCACATAGAACGCAGGCTCCCTTTTCTGCTGGTTATAACGCTGGGGAAACATCCCCTAGTAGGAAATATGAATGGTCCTTAGAGTTAGCTCCTTTATCTGCAATGGAGGAAACTCCCATTGAAGCTCAGGGCATTTCTGTCTCAGTAGGATGAAGAAACAGGAAGCTGCTGGTGGCTCTTCACAAAACCATTTGGGAGAAGCTCCAGAGCAGCTGGGGCTAAGTGAGGCTGCAGATGATCAGGTTCACTCAGCTTGGACAGAGGGTCACTGGGAACTTTTCTAGCCCAGAAGGTTGCTATAAAACTAACACCATTCCTGAAATCCTTGTTTAACTTCTATCATTTTGCCTTGGGCTTTTTTTTGAATATGAAATGAAGTTCCAAAAAAAAATAATCTTCACAAATGTCTCAGTCAATATTGTCTAGATGAAACCCTCCCAATAAAAGACCTTAGTTCCAGTTCTTATTCCAAGGTTTATTAACTGCATGAAATCATGAAGACTTCTTGAGCCTCAGTATCCTCATCTGTAAAATGGGTGTGATGCACTTGCACTCATAGGACTATTGTAAGAAAATCTGTTTGAAATATGTTATAGACATGTGACTTTATAAAATTCTGATTATATTTCAGAACCCTAGAAAAAGGAAAGAAGAAATCCCCTGAAGCTGAGATTCAGTGAAAACTCAGGCATAAGGAAGAAAGAAGAAGTATAAATCAATCAAGAACACTTCTTAAAGCACTGAAAACAAAACAAAAAATACGACTTTTTGAGCTTTTTGGTTTCATGATACAGAACCATAGGACTGAGAGGAACCTCAGTATGAGTATCACATATGTTGGATGCAATTAGCTGATGTTGCTGAGCTACTTCTTTCTTTTTAAAATCTTTCTCACTAGGGAAGGCTTACTGGGTAGGAGAGTGATATGTGTGTGTCACTGTTGTTTGTTGTGGCAGATAGGTGGTTCAGTGAATGTGCACGTGTGCGCATGCGGCTAAGTGCTGCAGTGGATAGAGGGCTGGACTTGGAATCAGGAAGATTCATCTTCATGAGATCAAATTCAGCGTCAGACACTAGCTGTGTGACCCTGGGCAGGTCACTTTACCCTGTTTGCCTCAGTTTCCTCATCTGTAAAATGAGCTGGAGAAGGAAATGGCAAAGCCCTCCAGTGTCTCTGCTAAAAAAAAAAAAAGTAGCAAATGGAGTCAAGAAGAGCCAGTCACAACTGAAACAAGTGAACAACAACACAATATATACCTGGAAGTGATTTTCAAAAAAGAAAATTAAGCCCCATCTGGTCCAGGACCCTGGCCTGATAAGAGCCATTCTAGACATATTTCTTTTATTGCTAAAGAACTCTAGAGAAGAGATTTCACAAATTCTCTTGGCAAAAATCCAACCCCATCTGACAGATGCAGTCTAAGAGTTGGAAGGTAATGAAGAGACGTGGAGTTCAAGCAGGAATTTGTCAGAGAAGCCAACTGAGGTTCAGAGAAGATGATGATTTGTTCAATATCATAGTGAGTGACAAAGCAAGGGGGCGTGTCCCAGGGGCAGCAGCCGAAAACAGCCTCTGGAATCTTTGCCTCCTTAAGACCTATCAGCCTCTTTTGTGACGGACTTCCTCTGCTCCGGACTCCCACCTCCCCCTCCTGCTATGGCTACCTCCCTTTTCTGGAATCTTCCATTACAGATCCTTCCCTGTGGGAAAATGGAGGGGCTGGGTCACTCCTCAGAGGTGGGAAACCATTAAGATGTACCTGCTAGAGACCCCAGCCTTCCGTATAAAAACCCTGGAAATTACCTGAGTCAAGGAGCAGCCCGAACTCAAACATCCCCTCGCTGAAATGATAAGAGTTGGTCATATGGGACAGCTAGGTGGTGCAGGGAATAGAACGCTAGACTTGGACTAGAAAGACCCGAGTTTTAATCCTTTCAAGCAAGACTAAGTAGGTGACCCCGGGCAAATCACTCTCTGAGTCTTAATTCAATTTATTCGTTTGTGAAATGAGGACAGTTATAGCACCTGCTTCACAGGGTTGTAAAGACCAAATAAAATAATATAAATGTTTATTGTAATAATAATGATAATTATTATTATTAGGAAGTCAGTCAGAATTATAAATCCCTTTCATTCTCTGCTGTGGCTTAAAAATCATTACACCTGGGGCAGCCAGGTGGTGCAGTAAATATGGTGTGGACCCTAGAGTCAAGAGAACTTGAGTTCATATCTGCCCTGAGACACTCAGTAGTTGTTTGACCCTGGACAAACCACTTAATCCTGTTTGCCTCAGTTTCCTCATCTGCAAAAAATGAGCTGGAGAAGAAAATGGTGTAACACTCCAGTATCTTTGCCAATCATGGAGAGTCAGATACAACTGGAACAACTCAACAACAAAAATTGGATAAGTGACACATGATTTTATATGTAAGTTTAGTACCTTGGGCAACCCCTCTTATGCCCAGGGCCCCAAGAATAGCTTACTTTAGGTTCAAAGTACTTTGTTCATCTGCATCCACTCAAAATAATAAGCTCATGAGTCACCACTGATGAGATTTTTTTCTCTAGACAGCTAGAGAACAATTCAAAATAAAGATATTGAACAAAATAATATCGTAATAAGATTCATAATAGATCATTCTCCTCATAAACACAAGACACCAGTCTCTCACAAACATGCACCACCAGTGAGGAGAGGGCACTTAAGTTGCAAAGTATTTTCCTCTAATACTTAGGGGGGAGGGCACACTCCCTATGTACCACCAATGTCCCTGGAGAGAGAGCAGGCTCAAATCTGAAGGGACTTTTATGAACGTTTCCCCTACTTCCAAATGTGATATAACCAATGAAGGAGTGACTGTCACTTAGCTGCTTTCAATCAAGCCATTCTTTTACTGAATCAAACATGTCATTCAGAATGATATCACTCTTTACTGGGTTTGACTGCCCATGAATCAGACACGGACTGCAGCTCCCAGGCCTTTAGTGGCCCATTTTCTTGACATTTCCAAGCTCACAAGATTCCAGTCTCCCACAGGCAGTCTTTCTTGCTCCTCCTTGGCTGTGAGTGTCTTCCCTTTGAGGCAGCCAGGTAGTGAACTGGATAGAGTATTGAAGTCAGGAAGAACTGAATTCGAATCCCTGCCCTCAGAAACTTAAAAGCTGTGTGACCTTGGGCAATTCACTTAATGTCTGATGGCTTGTTTCACCAGCTACAGAATGAAGTTAATAGCACCTATCTCTGCAGAGTTTTTGAAAGAATCAAATGAGATCAAATCGGCAAAGCTCATAGGATACATATAACAGCCTCTGTCTAAATGCTTATTCCCTTCCTCCCTCTTTCCTTTCCCCTTTTCAGAAGCAGGATGTCTGGTCTCTTCTGTGTGGGCTGGCAGCAATCAAAACACATTGTACATGCTCTTTGCACCCACTGGCCACATCACCTGTTAAAGATATAATTTAGGGTTATACTTTCTCAAGATCCTTTCTAGCTAGCAACCAAATGGATCTGAACTAGAACAAAAGACAAATTAAGTAAACTTGTAATCTTGTACCTTGAAACAGCCAGACCCAGATCATGCTGTCTCTAGTCCAATCCTCAGAACCCTGTCCCCTCCCTGCCCCCAATCCTACCTTGTCACACCGGTTTGGGTCAATTTTCTTGTGTAACCTCCCTACTTGGGAAGCCCAAGGCTTCAGGCTTCTGTCCCCAGAACTTCCCCACAGGAGATTTTTTTTAGGCTTCAGGATGGTTTCCTAGGGTGTCTCCAGACCATTGGTGACACTGGGCTTAGCATTTTCCCCATCCCATCACCCAGAAGGCCTTGATCCCCTGGAGCAGACCTCACTTCAAGTGTTAAATCCTTGTCCATCCTTTATAGCAATTGTCTCCGAAGTAGGGTCCATGGAAATAGGTCTGAGGCTTCATCTCAAGGGATGGGTGATCAACAAATCAGAGGGTGGGAAGGGTGGTCACATCTCACCTATACCAGTCCCTAGCATGCTTCCAATACATCCAATGGCAGCTCCTTCAATTCTTCACTCTACCCTGCTTATAGGTGCTCCATACTCTGTCTCCCATATCATCACAGAAGAGGGCTCTGAGCTCTGAGGAAGGGCCAGTGAGTTATCCTCTCTGCCCACAATGCCGCCCCACTCAATTTACACACTCATAAATTTTCCAGATCTAGGCAAGAAAAAGTGAGCGGCACAAAATGAGCAGGCATGGATGGGCTGAAATTACATTTTCTTTCTTTCCAAACCCAACCTTTTTCTGAATTTCCTTATTCCTGGCAGGGCAGGACCATCCTTTCAGGTTCTTAACCTTGACTCAACTGAAATTGTTCATTTCAAAGTTACCAGTGACCTCTTAATCGACAAAGTTAAAGGTCTTTCTCCATCTTCATTCTCCTTGACCTCTCTGAAGACCTTGCCAATACCAATTACCCTCCTCTCCTGGATGCTTGTTCTCTCTCCCCTCTCTGGATTGCTGTGATATTGTCCTCTCCTGGTTCTCCTCTTACCCATCTGACCACTCCTTTGCTAAATCATCATCTATATCATGTCTCCTTAACTGTGGTGTGCCTCAGAATCTCTTTGTATCCTTTCTCCCTTGGAGAATTTATTAGTTCCTTTGGGAATAAGTGTCATCTCTATATAGATAAATCACATGCCTATATATCCAACCATTATTTTCTCTTCTGAATTTTAGTCCCACATCATGAGTGGCTGCTTGGACATTTTGAACTAAAGGTCTTGCAGGCATCTGAAATTCTACATGTCTAAAGCAGAACTCAATATGGGGCCCAAACTGAACTAAATACTTCTGATGCAATTTAGCCAGGGCACACTATAATGGAATGACTACTTCCTATTTCCTTTCGTTCCATTCTGGGGAAGAGGAGAATCAAAATGGAGAAAGGACCCTGGCTCAGGGTAGATGAGATAATGATCCAGGACAGTGGAGAGAGTGTTCAACTCTTCAGCTTTTGCTACAGTCAAATATTAAGTAAAAAGAGAGGGAAACAATGAGGTGGCTAAAGCCTGTGAGGAGGAAGTGAATTTAAAATGCAGGCCTACTCTAATGGATATCTAATGCAATTAAGAAATTTCCTAGAATACAAGGGACAATCTTTAACTGAGTTTTATAGACAAACAACATCTGGTAAATTGTAGAATGATGTAATTAGCACCTGTATAATGTCTGTTGCTATATAAGAAATATTAAATTCAATAAATATTTTATATTAAATTCTGAACATAATATAATAAATATTAAATTCGATAAATATTTTATATTAAATTTAGAATACAATATAATAAAAATTAAATTCAGTAAATATTTTATATTAAATTTAGAACATAATATAATGCAAATTAAATTCAACAAATATTTTATATTAAATTTAGAACATAATAATATAACAAATATTTAGAAAGTTTGGAAAAGGTATTTTCTTCTCATTTCATGCCACAATCCAACATGTCTTAAAGTCTTTCTTCTAGTCACAAAATATATCTTTCATCTCCTTTCAAGAAAATCCAGGGCAAGTATATCTGACTAAATAGATTAACATAGATGTCTGTGGGTGATTAGAACATTGCAAATGAATACAAAGCTGTGCTTCATTGGGTAGCTGGGTGGTACAATGAATAAAGCACCACCCTTGGAGTCTGGAGGACCTGAGTTCAAATCTGACCTCAGACACTTAACATTTACTAGCTGTGTGACCTTGGACAAGTCCCTTAACCCCAATTGCTCTGCCTTCCCCTCTCCAAAAAGACAAAAAAAAAAAAACCTCCCGCAAACTGTGCTTTATAAACAAAACATACTGTTCCTCTATGCTACCTTCTTCATGGCACCCAGTGGGCTCATTACAAAAGTCAGTTCTATATAGTGGAAAGAGCATTATCAGACTGGGAATTGGAAAACATCTTTGAGCCTCAGTTTCTCCTTTTGTAAAATGAAGATGTTGGATTACATTATCTCTAAATTCCATTCTAGCTCTAAGGTGGGTAATCCAGGGAGCCCTGCTGGCCCTTAGTTTCCCCTTCTGGTCAATCACTACTTCCATCTCTCATCTCTGTACTAGGTTCCCCATTGCTCAGTCTGAGGAAAAATAATTTTAAAATAACACTACATTTCCATGGCTTTTAATACTTAACAAAGCTGGGCTGTGCAAAAGAAGAAACACTATGTCAAATTAATAAGCCCCTTGCATTAAATATTTTTATTATAAAGTCTAACAAAGGTTACAGGCTAATTTCAGGGAGCAGAGTGAGAAGGGAATATCAGCTTGATCCTAGCTATAGGAAAAACTTTAAAAAGCCAGTCATCACATATGTTTTCCAGGGGATTATTCATTTGATATGCAATGACTGTGTCCTCTCACAGGTATCCACTTGCAGCTCATTGTGGCATATGGTAGAAGATGTTGGATTAAGAGTCAGGAACTTGGGTTTAAATTTCAGCTTTTCTACCTCAATAACTATATAGCCTCGTACAAGTTAGTTAGCTAGCATTTTTTAAGTACCTACTATGTGCCAGACCCTGCAAATAAATTTTTTTTTAAATCCCTACTTTCAAGGAACTCACAATCTAACAAGGGTGACAATATGTACTTAACTATGGACAGACAAGAAGATATATACATTAATATACACACATCAATCAATAAATATTTATTAAGTGCCTACTCTATGCCAGGTGCTGTGGTGTTGTACAGATGAGAAAACAGAGGCAAAAAGGGTTAAGTGATTTGCCCAGGATCACACACAGCTAGTATCTGAAGCTGGATTTGAACTCAGATCTTCCTGACTCCAGGTCCATCACTGTATTCTAGCTGCCTAGTTGTACACACATACATAAAACATATTATCTATACATATATTATATGTTATATATATATCTTATATACATATATATATATTTATCCACATATAAACTGAGGGTAGTCTCAGAGAGAAGGTTCTAAGATTAAGGACTGGAAAAGGCTTCTTAAAGAAGGTGGGGCTTTAGCTAAGACTTTGACGAAGGCAGGAGAGGTAGAGTATTCCAGGCATGAAAGACTCTCACTGAAAAGACTGGCAGTCAGGAGATAAGAGTTTCTTGTTGAAGGAACAGCAAGGAGGCCAGTGCTACTGGATCACAGAGTATATTGAGGGAAGTAAGGTATGAGAAGACCAGGTTATGAAGGGCTTTAAAAGTCAAGGGTGGGAGTGTTATATTTGATCCTGATGATAATAGGGAGCCACTGGAGTTTTTTTATTAAGGTTACTTTACCTTTCATTTGTTTCTGTATCTCTCTTTTACCCTGCGCCATCTTTTTTTAAAAAATTATTATTGTTGTTATAGTGGTGAAAAAATGTATACTAGAAATACATAAAAATGAAAAGGTCCTTGCTGGTGTGCGTACCTTTAATAGTCAGTCAGTAGACACAATTAGTACAAAAATAAATGCATTTACATAGATTGCCTAGTAAGAACAGCACCTATAAAATGTTTCCCATCCTCCATCTGCTAGTAACCTGGGCACGTTCTTCCACAAATATACCCAGTATCCATGAGAAGAGTAGGCACAAACGTGTAGTATTCCAGGAGGAAGGCACACACTTCAGGAACAAATGAGACCAAGGCAATTTACCCATCTTATACTACAGGCATCCAACATCTGTTCTCTTCACACACTATCCTTATGTTACTTCCTCTGACCATAGTGTTTCTATTGAGTAGATTGCTGAATCCTTGGGTCTGCTCTTCTTCATAACTTAAATCTCAATGCCCAGGGTTAGTTCTCATATAGTCATAGTGAGCTCTCTTCTCTGCTGTCAGAGATCATACTCTGTTTCCTGTTCCTGAATCTCTATGTATTCCCCACTCCAGAAACAGATGTGGTATCTCCTTCCAGTGGTTCTTCTGCAAGATGCTGATGGGAGAAAAGGCAAGGAGAACCACATAGTATTCTCTGTGGTCATAGTCCACAAAGCTAATCCTTCTATTGAATGAATGAAGATCTGAAAAGCCTGGCTTTTTTAATGGCCACCAAGAGTGTGACCCATCTTCAGCGAGCCAATGCTCAGCTGCCCTCTAATTCCATCAGGCATAACTCATTAAAAAAAAATTTGTTAACATATCAATACCAGTTACCTGTATTATCTACTCCTTACTTTCTGAGATTACATCAGTTGATCTGAGAGGGGAGACTGACTATTTAAAATGAAGGATGTTGGTCAAAAGATATGAATAGCCCATCATAAACACAGTAAATCAACAAAGAACAATTGCTTTTCAGATTTATGGGTAGAAGAAAAGTTCACAGTGCAGAAAGCAATAGAAAGATTTATAGAAGATAAAAAGGATCACTTTATATCAAATGTAAATGGCTTTCTATAAATGAAACTAATGTAACTAAAATTAGGAGAAAAATAAGTAACTGGGAAAATCTTTGAAGTGGGTTCCTCTGAGAATAGTCTTATATTTAAGATATAAAAGGACCTGATTTAAATTCATAAGAATAAGAATCATTTTCCATTTGATGGGATGTGAACAGGCAGTTGTCAAAAGATAAAATACAGTCTATCAATAAACACATGAAAAGATTATTCAGACCACTAATTATTAGAGAAATGCAAATCAGAGGAACTCTGAGGTTCTACTTCATACCCATCAGATTGGCCAAAAAGGGAAAATATTGGAGGGAGCATGGGAAAATAAGCATATAAACTGATCGAGTTGTCATGAGCATGGCTGAGTTGTCAATAGGCCCAGCTATTCCAGAAAGCAACTTTGAATTATGTAAAAAAACAAAAACACCAAACTAACTAAACTGTATACCCCTTTACACAGTCATACCATTACTAAGCCTAAGCCCCAAAGAGACCAAAGAAAGAGGAAAATGACCCACATGCATAAGTATATATATAAAATATGTGTGTATCTATATACATATATACACCCACATATATTTATATATGTGTGTATATATATATATACATATGTATTTATTTACTTTTAATTTATTTTCTTGGTTACATCATTCATTTCCACAAGGTTTTGAGTTACAGATTTTCTCCCCTTTTTGCCCCTACCCCCCAGCCCAGAACATT
>JAQQSW010016454.1:0-11669 GCA_028646575.1 Pseudocheirus occidentalis | reverse complement strand
AGTTCCACCAATGAGGAGAGAGAGACACAGCAATGGGCTTTGGGACTGAGGTTATACAATTTTAATCATTTGTCATCTATGCTAATCTGGTGCATGTAAATTGAAACAACAGAAATATTTTCCTTCGAATTTCTTTTATTATTAGTGAAGAAAGAAACTAGTAGTCACTGGGAAACTATCACAGGAACAGCAGGGTTCCAATTAGTTGGGTATAGAATTGGGCACACACTGCCAGAAGCTCATTAGTTAGAAAATACAAATATTAATGGGTATATTGGACATATTTAGCAGGACAGAAGACATATGATAGTATGAAGACAAAGAAGGTAAAGCAGTGACATTTTAGAGGATGCTAGGGGGTTCAAATTATAATGATAACCCAAGGGGCTAATGGTGTGAGCAGGTGGTAAATTCTGCTAGGTTCTAAAGGATCATATGGTGATAGTGGACATTTATGGTAACTCTGGGGCCAGCAGACAGTTGTGAGATGCCGACTATGTAACATTTCAAGAGGGTGAAGGATCAGAAAAAATGTCCTAGCTTTTAGGAAAGACTGAAGGTGGCAGGGTATTTGGAGATAAAAGACATTGTTGTGCATGCTGACAGAGCTGTGGAATAATGACTTTTTTCCCTTTTGAGTTTTGGTTCCATTTTCTAGTGATTCAAGTTTGAGATGAGTTTGGAGCAGGATTGTTATTACTGTTTTTTCAACAGATGAAGATATCTCATGAGATTGGATAGCCAACTCAAAGTTCCTAAAGTTTAAAAGCCATATAGCTCTAGTACTTTAGTAAACAGTTGAATCCAACTGCCACTCTGAAACATGAGCAGATGTAGACTTAAAATGGTTGGTTTGGGGTAGGTTGAAGATCTTAGTATTAGCCAGTTAGTAATTAGGGCTCATGGTAAATGACTTTTAAGCCACCTTGAAACAAAGAAAATATAAGGCCCTGAATGGCAGAGCACTGACAGTGACTGTGAGTATGCCAGCACAGTTCTCAATCACAAAATATAACAGACTCTCCGTAGATAAGTCAGAAGCAAAACATTTTTCTGCCACCAGAGCGCCAAATCCCAACACCCAGAAATGGAATCCATCATAGCAACAAAGAAGTTAATACACCATAGCACAGCAAAGAGCCACACCATCCTTTAACCTTCTCATAAACAAGCACTTACAAGCCTAGGTGTCTCCTTGGCTGTGTCTTCTCTTCCCTCCAACTTTAACTGCTCCAACTCCCAACTTCCTGTGGGCTCTGCCCCAACCTTCATCTGCTCCTCCCACCACAGGCTCCATATGATTACATTTGGCCTATTAGGGGGCAGGGAAAATTTTCAAATTCCCATTACCATTACAAAAGCCCTGAACAGAATTATGCTGTGCTTCTGATAGTCACAAAATCACCAGATTTGAGCACTGGAAAGGGTTTCAGTAGCCATACAGTCTTACCCATGTTAGTAAAAGTAATAATGACAGCTAACATTTATATAGCATTTACTATGTGCCAGATACTCTGCTATATGCTTTACAACTATTATCTCATTTAATCCTCACAATAATTCTGGAATGTATTATCACCCCTATTTTATGGATAAGGAAACAGGCAAATAGAGGTTAAGTGACTTATGAAGGGTCACACAGCTAGTAGGTGTCTAAGTCTGGATTTCAGCTAGAATCTTCCTGACTCCAGGCCCCATGCTCTACTTGCTGCCCTAATCCTTACTGTACTATGTTTTACAAATGATCATCCAGCCTCTGCTTACAGACATTAAGGAAAGGGAAATCCTACTTCCTGAGGCATCGCATTCTACTTATTGACATCTTTAATATAAAAATTACCCGTATATCAGTCCTAAATTGACCTGTTTTCCACTTGCATTCATTGGTCTCGGTTCTAACATTTGGGGCCAAACAGAGCCAATCTAATTACTCTTCTACATTACAGACCTTAAAACCTTCAAATATTTCCCTCCTCCCCCGCCTCCCTCCCCATCTCCAACTTTCTCCCCTGCAACATACACACCAGTTCAGCTTTTCCAGGCTGAACAGGTTCAGTTCCTTCAACGAATTCTTAATGACATATGTGTGAGGACCTTTCCCATCCCTCCTTTGTATGCTCTCCAATTTATTAATATCCTTAAACTGTAGTATCCAGAACTGAGCACAACATTCCAGCTGAGGTCTGATGAGGGCCAAGTACACTGACATTATAATTTCTCTCTTCCTGGAGGCTATGCTTTTCTCAATACAGTCCATGCTTCCATTACCTTCTCTGGATGTCATATCCCATTGTTGAGTCATACTGAGTTTGTTGTCCCCTACAATCTCTAGGTCTGTATCAGAATAAATGTTGAAACATGGTTCTTCAATCTTGGGCTTATAAATCTTAGATTTGTATCCAAATATAAGACTTTTTATACTTATCTCTATGAAATTGCAGCCCAATTCTCTAGTTGAGGTGTCATAGATCTTTTTGGCAGTCTGGTGAAACCTATGGGTACATTCTCAGAACAATGTTTTTAAATGGATAAAATAAAATATGTAGGATTGAAAAAGAAACAAATTATATTTAAATATAGTTTCAAAAAGTCAGCGCAAAGTGCTTGGCATGGGACTAATTGCCTTTAGGTCTTGCTGTTGGCAAGGACAAGGCTGGTGGATTGCTTGAACACTGGAGATATGAGCTTCTGCAGGGTTAAAGCCAAATGACTATCTATACTAAGCCTGGCACCAAAAATGATGAGCTTCTGGAAGCAGGAGGAAGTGGGGAGTAGGACAGAAGGTGGGGATGGGATGGGGATTTGGAGAAGGGAGCAAAGATGCCGGAGGAGGAGAAAATAAACCCAGATTAGAAATTTAATAGGTTAAAGCTTGTTTACTGAACAACAATGGAATTGGACTTATGAGTACAACCTCAGGGAGACAAGGTAACCCAATCTCAAGACAAAAATATCAACAAATCAATGGATTTCAAGTTAAAAACCCTTATGTAGCTTGTTTGGCAACTAGGTTGCACCTTGGATAAAGTGCCAGGCCTGGAGTCAGGAAGACTCATCTTCCTGAGTTCAAATCCAGCCTCAGACACTTACTAGCTGAATGACCATGGGCAGGTCACTTAACTTTGTTTGCCTCAGTTTCCTCTTCTGTAAAATGAGCTGGAGGAGATGGCAAACCAGTCCAGTATTTTTGCCAAGAAAATACCAAATGGGGTCATGAAGAGTCAAACAGGACTGAACAATAACAACGCTTAGCTTATCAAAATCCTTTTGGATCCTAATTCATTTATGTTGGCTATCCACCCCATCTATGTGTCATTTGAAATTTGGTAAGTATGCCGTTTCTATCTTTCTCCAAGTTATTGATAAAAATGTTAAACAGAACAAAGCCAAGTACTAGATCCCTGGGATATTCCTCTGGGAACCTGCCATATTGGCTCTGGGCCATTACCAACAACTTAGTCCAGCCATCCAACTATTTGTCCTGTTTGAATGCATTTAATGGTGCTATCAACTATCTATATCTGTCATATCTATCTTTGCTGCAAGAATGGTATGAGAGACTTCATCAATTGCTCCATTCATATCTAGGCAAACTATATTGACAGCATTTCCCTCACCCTTTCTATCAAAGATGGAGATGATATTAGTCTGGCATAAATTGGTTTTGATTAAGCTATCCTGGCTATTTTTACAAGCAGCTTATGCCCCCTTACCCCGCTTCTTGTGGTCAGTAACAATCACTCTAGTGATCTGTTCTAAAATTTCCCCAGGAATCAGAATCAAGCTTTCTGGTTTATCATGCAATGGATTTTCATGATTTCTATAATTGGATCTCATTTCAGCCTTGATTTTGCTATTATCATTTTAAAAATGATAATAGAAGAAAAGATTGTATTAGTGAGTTAAAATTTTTTTTTCAACTCACAAAACTCAGTCTCTTATGATCCCCATAAATCTTGAATAGTATTGATTAAGTGATGAAAAGCAATATATTGCTACAGGTCATGCCCTGCTACACTTTTCCTTCTTGTCCTGCCTGAGTGGGATGGGTGGGGCTGGGCAGGGAGTATCCATGGCAGGGCAAAGAGGCCTGTTGAATCCATTTCATTGGAGTTTTCCATTAGCAGCGCAACAAATGACCTTTTAATATCCTGGAGCTGTTTATTGTAATGGAAAAAAAGTAAAAGGGGCATGCTGTTCAGCACGAGTTCATGCAAATTCTTCAGAGATATGTCAGAGCTGGGATGGTACCAGGAATTAACAAGTTGGACCTTTTCCATCTCCCCTTGGAGATAGCATAGCTGGTCTCCCAAGGTCACTGATGCGCTTTTAAATACATGATGAGCTGTATGGCTGGAATGAATTATACATGCCTTCTGGGCATCAGACTCTCAGCTCAATCCCTTTTGCCTTCCTGAGTTTTTAAGCAGACCTGTGAGACGGCACAGACAGTGATATGTGATATTTTGGGTTTCTGGTTCTGAAGATTATATCTTTGCTTGTGAATCACTTTATTTCATTGAATATGAAGTTTGTAGAGATAGTCCTATCTATGTCATAATATTCTTTAATGGTTTATTCAATAGGAAAACATTCTGAAAAGTGCAAGTTACTTATGGTTTGGTAGGTTTTTTGTAAGAGTGATTTTGACCAGGGTTTGTGATTTCTTGTATCCTAATCCCAGACTTGAGACATCTTGTTAAAGGTTCCTATTCACAGGGAGTGGCTGATATTTACTTAGGGAACCTAAGCAGTGCAGTGGATAGAGCACCCCCAGAGTTAGGAAGATCTGAATTAAAATCTGGTCTCAGATGCCTCCTAGCTATGTGACCCTGAGTAAGTCCTTAACCTTGTTTGCCTCAGTTTCCTCAAAATAAACTAGAGAAGGAAATAACAAACCACTCCAATATCTTGGTCAAGAAAACTCCAAATGGGGTCATGAAGAGTTGGACACAGTTGAAACTACTGAACAACAACAAATATTAATTCATATGACATTTTGTGTTATTTCTCTATTTAAGTCCTACTTTGATGCTTCATTATCCATTCAAAATACATTTAAGTACCTAGTGTATGCCAGACCATGGTAGATGCAGAGTGGACCAAAAGACATGTATAGAAAATCTGGTGAGAAATGAGGGCTATTACATAGGCATAGGCAATATCCAGGACCTTTCCCACTGCCTATCAGCATGCTCAGGTCTCTGCTATTCAGGGTTGTGGTTGTAAATGTTGAGCAATCATTTTTCCAGTTTAAAAAATACTTTTGGCAGTTTTAAGAGTAATATACCTGAACATTCTTTTTGTCACTTTCTTAAGTCCATACAATCAACAAAACAATGAATCAAGCCTTGATTTTTAGTAATTGCTGGTTTTTAAGCACACCACTGCCTCTAGTAAGTGTCCAATCAATGCTTATTCCCTTTCCCTTTCCCCCATTTCCTTATAAAACTTTTATCTGACCCTGCCACCTCTTCAGACTATTAGCTTATACAGTAGGCTATGTTTGTTTTCTCTACTTTTCTATTACCTCCTTACTCCTTAGCCTCTTGCAGTATGACTTCTGGTTTCACTGCTATCTTGAAAGTTAGCAATGGCCTCTTAAATGCCAAATCCAATGGCCTTTGTCCAGTCCATATCTTCCTTGACTTTTGACTCAGTTAAATTTAACAAACACACAGTAAAATGTAGCTTTTGGTATTATTGACAACCTCCCTACCCTGGATCTTCTTCTTCCTTGACTTTGATATCTTTACTATTTCCTGGTTCTTCTCTTATTTGTGTGATTGCTTCTTCTCATTATTTTTTTTTCCAGTATCATTAACCTTCCTTTCCTAAGAGTAAGTATCCCCTAAAAGTATCCCCTAAGGCTTTATTCTGGGCCTTCTCACTCTTGGTGACCCAACACTTTAGGTTCCTAGATAGTCTCCACATAGAAGACTCCTAGATCCTACTGCATCCTACCTTTTGTTATCATAACTTTTGTCTTGCCACTGGACTTTGATGTCTCTGAAAGAGAAGAACGAGGCTGAAAGCTTTAACTCTGCCTCACTTAAATGCAATTCACTCACAAGTCAGGAAATCATCCTGTGATATTATTGGTCCTCTTTAAAAATGAAGGATCATCAACAACAACAGACCATAGGCAATCTCCTTGATCTTGTTCTATAGTGAGTCATATTATCACCCTCAGATAGTAATTATTCGCTAAATTACTATGCACTTAACTTTGAACATGAGCAAAACCAAATAAACATTAAGTATTTACATGTTTTCTTTTAAAATAAAAAAAATCATTAAAGTTATGAGTTCCAAATTCTCTCCTTCCCTCTTGCCCTTCCTATCCTTTCTGTGACAGTAAGCACTCAGACATAGGTTATACACGTACAATTATGTAAAACATTTCCAAATTAGTCATTTTGTACAAGAAGAGTCAAATAAAAAAATGAAAGAAAGTGAAAAATAGCTTGCTTCAGTCTGTATTCAATCAACATCAGTTCTTTCTCTGGAGGTGGACAGTATGCATCATCACCTGTCCTTTGGGATTGTCTTGGACCATTGTATTACTGAGAATAGCTGCCAGTCACAATTCATCATCTAACAATGGTGCTGTTACTATGTGAACGGTTCTCCTGGTTCTATTCACTTCACTATGCATCAGTTCATGTAAGTCTTTCCAGGTTTTTTCTGAAGTCATCCTATTTGTTATTTCTTATAGTACAATAATACTCCATTACAATCATATCACAACTTATTTAGCCATTTCCCAATTAGCAGGCATCTGTTTGATTTCCAATTCTTAGCCACCATGAAAAGAACTGTTATAAATATTTTTGAACAAAAATGTCCTTATCTCTTTTTTTGGATATGTTTGGGATATAGACCTAGCAATGGTAGGGCTGCATCAAAAGATATGCAGTTTCATAGTCATTCATATTCATAGAATAAAGTTTCATAGTCCTTTGAACATAGTTCCAAATTGCACTCCAGAGTGGTTGGATCACTTCAAAACTCTATCAATTCGTTAGTGTCCTAGTTTTCCTACATTCCCTCCCAATATCCCACATTTTCTTCTTTTTTTGTCACATTTGCCACTCTTATAGGTGTGAGGTGGTACCTCAGAGTTGTTTTAATTTGCATTTCTCTGATGCATAGTGATTTAGATAATTTTTCATGTGAGTATATTAAGCTTTGATTTGTGAAAAACTGCCTATTCATATAGACCATGTACAATTGGAGAATGGTTTGTATTTTTATAAATTTGACTTAGTTCTCTATATATTTAAGAAATGAGGCCTTTATCAGAGATACTTGGTGCAAATTTCATGTCCCCCTCCCCCAGTTTTCTGCTTTCCTTATAATTTTGGTTGCATTGGTCTTGTTTGTGGAAAATCTTTTTAATTTTATATAATCAAAATGATCTATTTTACATTTTTAGTGCTCTCTATTTCTACTTTAGTCCTAAATTCTTCCCTTGTCCATAAATCTGATGGATAAACTATTCCATGCTCTTTTAATTTGCTTATGGTGTCAACCTTTATGGGTAAATCATGTACCCATTTTAACCTTATATATTATTCTATACCTAATTTCTGCCATACTGTTTTCCACTTTTCCCAGTAGTTTTTGTCAAATAACGAGTTTTCAATTCCAAAATCTTAGATCTTTGTGTTTGTCGTATATGATATTAGTCTGGTCATTGACTATAATTTAATTTGTATCTGATCTATTCCACTGATCCACTGCTCTGGTTCTTAGCCAGTACCATATTGTTGTGATAATTACTGCTTTATAATACAGTTTGAGATCTGCTGTGGCTAGACCATCTTCTTTTGCATTTTTTTTCATTGATTCCCTTGATATCCTTGAGCTTTTGTTTTCCCAGATGAATTCTGTTATTATTTTTTCCAGCTTTATAAAATATTTTTGATAGTTTGATTGGTATGGCACTGAATAAATAGATTAATGTAGGTACAATTGTCATTTTTATTATCTTGGCTTGGCCTATTCAAGAGCAGTTAATATCTTACCAATTTTTTGGATCTGACTTTGTTTGAAAAGTGAATTATAATTGTCTTTACATAGCTCCTGGCTGCGATGTTGAAGAACTCTAGGTCTTGGAATACTATATTCCATAAAGCAAAAGAACTGGGATTAAGACCAAAGCAAAGATTATGACTCAAGAAAGTTAAATATAATACTGAATGAAAAAAAAAGGATATTTAAAGACTTTTGGGTATTTGTGGCGAAAACAGTAGAACTGAAGGGAAAATTCAACATTTAACATCCAGGGAAAATATAAGACAAACATTATAGACCAATTATAAGGGACTCAACAAGGCCAAATTGTTTACTTCTTATATGTACTCTTATGATTGTCATTTTTATTTGGGTAGTTTGAAAGAAAGGCTTGGGGTAACTTGTAAATTATGGGGTGGTTTATGATAGATAGGGTAAGAAGGATAGTGAGGAAAAATAGGAAGAAAATACACAAGTAATTATACTTTAGAATGTGAATGGGATAAATTTACCCATAAAACAGAAATGGATAGTGAATTAAAAATTTGAATTCAATGATATGTTGCCTTCAGGAAGCAAAATAAAAATGAGAGGTACACACAAAGATAAAATTAAGGGTAGGAGTAGAATTTATTATGCAAAAAGAGCAGAAATAGTAATGATCCCACACAAGGTAAAGGTAAAATAGATTTAATCAAAAGAGAAAAATAGAGAAACTATACTATGTGTCAGCAATATTATTCAATATTGTTTTAGACCATTTAAAGCAACTAGACAGTATAAAATACTTGAGTGTATACTTATCAAGACAGACATAGGACAGACATAGGGGCTATGAACATAAGCATAAAGTACTTTTTATACAAATAAACCCAGATCTAAATAGTTGGAGTAATATTTATTGTTCATGACTAGGTAAAGCCAATATAATAAAAAAATCACAAGTTTACCTATTTATTCAATGCTATACCAATTAAATTACTTAAAAATTATGTTACTATGTTAGAAAAATAATAATAAAGTCCATTTGGAAGAACAAAACCTCAGGAAATTAAAATAAACCAGGGAAAAAAGGTATGAAGAAAGGAGATTCAGCAGTACCAGACCCTAAACTACATTAAAATCTGAGAGCATTGAGAGCATCATATAAGTATAAAATGGATCATTTTTACTATTTTAAATTAAATTTTTTTCTTGTATAAATAAAACCAATACAGGCAAGAATAGAGGGAATGCAGAAAATGGGGGCAGGGAAATTTCGCAGACAATTTTTTTTGTTTTGTATTTAAGTTTAAAATTAGTAAAAAATTTAAAACATTTATAAAGGATGATTTTTAGTTCAACTTAATGAAGTTATCATGAAGTTAAAGATACTTTTAGAAATCACTAGCAAAGAGTACTTAAAGTCATTGTCAATAATTAAATCTGCCATATATATATTTTGCAGGGGGGAAGGTAGGACAATTGGGGTTAAATGACTTGCCCGGGGTCACAGGGCTAGTTTTGTGTTAAGTGCCCTGAAGAACTTAGGTCCTCCTGACTCCAGAGTTGTCCCTATCTCCCATCATTTTATTTGTTGAACTTTTTAATGCTGCTGTAGAACCAAAACATCTTCCCACTAAAGACATTTAAAAATCCAATTCAAGGACCACCAAAGAATAAAAATGACAGTGTCCAAAGCCTTTTATTCTTTATTTCAAACCCTATTCTCTCAGGTAGGACAAACAAATCCCTAAACAATTTAGTTCAACATTTTTAGATTTTACCTAGGTATATAGAATCCTAGGATCATAGATTCTGAATTGCAAAATGTCAGACTTCATTGAGTCCAAGGACTCTTAATATGGGATTCAAAATGGCTCCATGAATCTACAAGGGACTTGTAGATAGATTTCAGGGAATCTGTGCACTTAGATTAAAAAAAAAAAGGAAATCATACCTATTGTTGTTATTCTTTTTTCAGTTATGTCTGACTATAACCGTTTGGATTTTTTTTTGCAAAGATATTAGAGTAGTCTGCCATTTCCTTCTCCAGGAGAGAATAAAAAAGCAGATGAAACTGACTTAAATAACTTGTCCAGGATCACATGGCTACTAAGTGTCTGAGGCCACATTTGAACTCAGGTCTTACTGACTCCAGGGCTGGTTCTCTATTCATTGTGCCACCTAACCACCCCAATATTCAAGTCTTCTAACACCAAACTCAGTGTCCTTTATCATATAGCATTACAAATATATCACAAATGCTCAATGGTTGCTGGATTTAGACTCAGTGATCCCTAAGGTACCTTCTACACTTAAAGGTATATAAGAACTTTCTTTACTCATTCTATCAATTATACTTAATGATGACAGTATTCTAG
Source organism: Pseudocheirus occidentalis (assembly GCA_028646575.1). NCBI lineage: Eukaryota > Metazoa > Chordata > Mammalia > Diprotodontia > Pseudocheiridae > Pseudocheirus > Pseudocheirus occidentalis. Next base: position 1,287 of record JAQQSW010016454.1, on the reverse strand, counting down.
TTTTATTAACCATCCATACATAATATACCTCTCTCCTTGAACCCAAAACTAGCTAGAACTCTCAGGTTTTGCCTACCCATCAGGAATCTTGCACATTCATTCTGAATCCTTGCACTTTATAAAAAGGAGTAAGTTTAATTACCTAACTTTTAGTATCATCAAGAACTCAGTATTGGGGTGGATAGGTGGTGCAGTGAATAGAGCAAAGGTCCTGAAGTCAGGAGAACCTGAGTTCAAATTCAGTCTCAGACACTTAACACTTATTAGCCATGTGACCTTGGGCAAGTTGCTTAACCCCAATTGCCCTCCAAAAAGAAAAAAAAAAGAACTCAATAACACATCTGGGTCAAGTCTAGCTTGTTCTTTAGTCAAGCTATACAACATACAATAGATTAGAAGCCTAAGTTCTACAAAGAATGATGTAATAACTTCAAAATGTTCTAGATTGTAGGATGCTAAAGCCTTTTACAAGCAAGTCTTGACCCCTTTAAATCAGCCAACTCATATCTTCACTCCCAAAATTGGCCAACATTGAAAACAAGCCTTAGAGAACTGCTTCATATCATGAGATTATGATAGGAAGTTGTTAGATGAGCTAAGAACAATATTTGCTTAGTTTTCTCTAAGGAGGCACAATCATTCTACAGACATAATTTAACTATACCTGTGGCAGGGACCAAAATCAAATCCAGTTACATTCCTGAATGTAGAGTAGTGCAGGACATAGTGTGCTGGGTTTGTAATTAGGAAGGAGTGGTTTCAAATACTTGCTGTTGTGATCCTGGGCACATCACTTAACCTCTCTACTCTTCAGTTTCCTCATTTGGAAAAGGAGCGAGTAAGAATGACCTATGGAATACTTCACAAATGTATTGTAAGGGTCAAAAAAGGTGGTGATGATGATGATGATGATGATGATGATGATGATGACTTGAATTTATATAGTGCTCCAAGGTTTGCAAAGAGCTTTATAAATATCTCATTTTATCCTCACCATAACACTGGAAGATTGGTATTATTATTATCTCCATTTTATAGATGAGGAATTGAGACAGAGAGAAGTTAGATGACTTGTCCAGGGTCACACAGCTTGCAAGTCAGAGGCCAGTTGTAAACATGGGACTTGCTGAATCCAAGTCTCGCACCCTATCTATTGTACCATCTACCTGGCTCATAAATGTTTGTATTTTGCAAATGACAAAGTATATAACAATATTATAAATATAATATAATTATATTTTAACATACATATAAATATAAATAACAATATTATTAAGTTGTAATTAA
>JAQQSW010016453.1:0-11670 GCA_028646575.1 Pseudocheirus occidentalis | reverse complement strand
TCTCCTTCTCTCTATCCCCCCCTCTCGCAGCTGGCTTCAATCTCCATGAATCTTCCTTCACTGAGGAGCCAATTCCAATTCTGTCTCTCTGTCTCCAGAATTCTTTTTTTATGTGCAGCACTGGCCTCCTCTCTCAGCCAATATCCTTTTTCCAAGTCAGCAGGGTAGTTCATCCCTTCTCAACAATGGACAGAGTTCACACCTTCCATACTTACCCTAAGTTACTAGGTGCTACTTAGCCCTAAGTTACTAAGTGCTAAGTATCTTATAAACTGATTACTATTACACCCCCCCCCCCAAAAAAAAGAACTGGTATATAACTTATGAACAGAGTGAGGAAGCAGTGGGGTAAAGAACAAATTTTAAAACTTTCTATATTAATTATTTTTTAAACATATTAACTTACTTTGTTGTTATATCATCTATATTCTCCAATATACCATTTACCTTAACCTACCAGGAAAATCATCCACTATGACAAAGAATAGAAAGAAAAAAAAGGAAAATATTCATGAAACTAAACAATATACCAACCAAGTCTGACATCATACACAACATTCTACATCTTAAGTCTCCCAACTTCTCAAAGAATAGAGGGAAGTAAATTCTTAATTTCTTCTTTGGGGCCAAGTTTGGTCATTTTAATTACACAATATACTTTTTTGTTTTTTTATGGTTACTATACTTTCATATTTTCATTGGTGGAGTCATGGTGTAGCCTAATTTCTGTTACTCTATTTCAATTTGCATCAGTTTATAGATATAATCTCTGTATTTATCTTATCCATTATTTCTTGCATAATAATAGTCTATTGCATTCATGTTTCACAGGTAGTTTAGCCATTCCCTAATCAATTGGCATGCATTTCTTCCCATACTTTACTATAACAAAAAGTGCCAGCATAATTATTTTGGTATTTTGGATCTTTCTTTTCATCACTGACCACTTTGGGAGTAAATGCCTCACAGTGGGATCTTGAGATCAAAGAGTGTGTGCAATCATTGATCACTTTCTTAGTATAATGACAATTGTTTTAAGAATAATTGAACTAAATCACAGTTGCAACATGAATATACTAATTGCCTATCTTTCCACAAACCCTCATTTATCATCTTTGTTAAATTGTTATATATAAGATAAAAAACTATTATTTACTGATTATGCTTACAAATTAAAGGCTAATCTCAATTATATTTACCTGCTGAAAAAGCATCAGTGCCAGGGGTACCATCTAAATTTTGGTTCCTGGAGCTTCTTGCCCTAATACTTTTCTGTTCCCAGTTAGAATTCAAAGGATCAAAGGAGGAAAAAATGCAAAGAAAAACATAAATTATCTATTTTTTTCATAAACTCAAAGAACATTGGATTCTGGGCTGCAGAGGGAAGGTGGAAGAGTAAAAGCAGGGAATTGCTTGATATCGCCCACAAAGCCCTTCTAATACCCATAAAAAAAACTAAGCAAATTCTAAGGCTGCAGAACCCAGAAAATGACAGAGTGAAACAAATCTCTAGCCCAAGACAACCTGGAAGATCAATAGGAAGGGTCTATCACATTGGACTGGGAAAAGAGCACAATTAAATGTGGGCCACACCTGCATAGACAGGGCCAGAACAGGCCTCAGGGAACTGAATCAGTGGCAGCTGTGTCAGTTTCCAGACATCTCAATCCACAAACTTACAAAGATATCATAGAAGGATTGTGGGAAAACTTTATGGGACCAACATTAAAGAGCAGCATGGTCTGGCCCCAGACTCATGGCAGCAGAAGTAGCAACAGCTACAGCAGTAACAAAAGTAATAGCAGCATCAGTGGTGGCAGCAGTTGCTTCTGGAGTTCTGAACCCACCAATGGTGGGCAGATCAATTGACTGATCAGAAGGGTATTGCAAGGATCTCTTTACTGGCACTAAGGCAGGATTCTCCTGCTTCACCCTGTTTGGACCTGAGTCATATTTCTAGGTGGTGATCCTGGATTGAAGAGGAGCACTGATGAGGTGAAGTTTGTGGCAGCAATGGAGAGTGAATCTTCCTCACAGTTGTAAGCCAGAAAAGAGCGCTTGGGCTCACTCACAGACCAGATCATAGGCCATACCACCTTGGAAGAGTTAATAATTTACAGATCCCTAGAAATTTCCTAGAAAATAGCTGAACAAAACCCCTGAAGCTAGGGACAATACATCACCCTACCCCTAGCCACACTGGAAGCAGAGTACTACCTTGACAAAAAGTTAGAAAGTCAAGTATTTGATTGGGAAGATGAGCAAACAGCATTAAAAAAAACCCTCAAGACTATAGACTTTGACTTTGGTGATGCAGAAGAACAAACTATCCATTCAGAAAAAGATAAAAAAAAGTCAAAGGTCTTGCATCAGAAGCCTCCAAGAAAAGTATGGATTGATCACAGGCTATAGAGGAGTTCAAAAAGGATGTTGACAATCAAGTACAAAAAGTAGAGGAAAAATTGGGAAGAGAAATGGAGTGATGCGTGAAAATAATGAAAAATTGGAACATTCTAAATGTCATTCACAGAGTACTTTAAAATTATCAGGGAGCTTTACATATCTTATATCATGAACTCCTTTCAACAGCCTTATGAATATAATTATTCTCCCTCCCTTTTCTTCAGAAGAGAAAATTTAGGCTTAGGAAGATTAGATGTGAGTGGAAAGGTGGTATACTAGATAGAGCACTGGGTCTGGTGTCAGGGAGACCCTAGTGCAAATTCCTACTTGTATGAACCTGGACAAGTCACTTAACCCTGTTTTCTTCGGTTTTCTAATTTGTAAAATGAACCAGAGAAAGAAACAGAAAACTGCTCTGATATCTTTGCCGATAAAACCACAAAAGGGGTCACACAAAGCTGGTCACAACTAAACAAGATTAGATAACTTCCCCAGCATCCCATGGGTAGTGACAGGCAAGATTTTAATACAGTTCTTCCTGGTTTGAAGTCCAGTGTTCTCTTGACTATACTACTTTGCTTCCTGTCTCAAAGAGAATGAATCATGGAAGAAAATTGTATTCACTCTATCTTCCATGAAGATTGAAATGGCACATAGAATGGGGAGTCAATGACTGAGAAAAGGCTTAGATTCCATTTAGCCTTCTTTCATTGTGAGATCCTTTTCATAAATGTGAATTCACAAACAGTATTTCCCTATTAAGATTTGAATCTATACTAGTAATTGCCAACCTCTAATTCTTGGGATATTTTTATCATTTCTGCAAGAATTTTATTACCAAATTCTTACTTAAAATCTACAAATATACACATACATATATAAATATACATATGTAACACATGTATGGGCAGCTAGGTAACAGTGGATAAAGCACTTGGCCTGGAGCAAGGAAGACTCATCTTCCTGTGTTCAAATCCAACCTCAAATACTTACTTGACTAATCACTTAACTCTATTTGCCTCAGTTTCCTCCTCTGTAAAATGATCTAGAGAAGGAAATGGCAAACTGCTCCTGTACCTTTACCAGAAAAACTCCAAATAGGGTCACAAAGAGTGGGAGATGACTGAAACAAATGAACAACAAAAATAATCCATGTTCATACATAAAATATGGGCAAATATACATACATACACATATGTTTATACAAAAATTAGTATATATGCGTATATCTGTATGTTTATATAGAAATCTTTATGTATGAATGAGAGAAACACAAAAAAAACCCAGTGGCCCTGGGGTCTTAGGATTAGAGTTCAGATCCTGCCTTTGCTATGTATATGATCTTGGGCAAATCACCTGACATTTCTAGATCTTAAGTTCCTCACTTGAAGAATGAGGGGTTGTATGACCAACACTGTCATATTTCAATGTGTTTCTTCTTTTTCTTGTTTCTCTCTCTCTCTTCATCCTTTTCTTTCCATTTAAGTTACCTTGTTCCAGCTGCCATTCCCAGATCCCTGAGTTACTAAGGACTGACTGCATACTAAGGTATGCAGAGCAAAGAAACATTCAACAGAGAGTTTTGACATTTTACTCTATGGTTTGGGTTGACCGAGTCCATGGTTGAAAAAGAACATTCATTCTGCGATTAAAGGCCACATTCCTGGTCAATATTCATTTATACTTTAACAAAGAAAGGGAGAAGCTATTGGACTCTAACAGAGGCAAAATCATATCCAGGAGCAAATCACACCTGTAAATGCTATCTTGACCTCTACCAGCTCTGCCTCATCCCAGACTCCAGCCTTCTTTTTTGGTTTGTAAGTTGCACATAGCAGAAAAAATCAGGCTATAGAATTTTACAAGGAAGACCAAAACATACACTCAGAAGAAGACAACAAAGACAAAGCTCCTACAAAATATGAATTGAGGACAAGACATAGAAGAGCTCAAAAATGATTTTGAAAATCAATTGAGAGAAGTAAAGGAAAAATTGGGAAGAGAAATGAGAGTGATGCAAGAAAATCATGAAAAATGAATCAACAGCTTGCTGAAGGACAATCCCCCCTAAAAAAAAAAGATACTGAAGAAGATAACACCTTTTAAAAATAAACTAACACAAACAGCAAAAGAGATTGTAAAAATCAACGAGGAGAATAATGCCTTAAAAAGCAGAACTGGAAAAATGGAAAAGGAGGTCCAAAAGTTCACTGAAGAAAATCATTCCCTAAAAGTTAGAATGGAGCAAATGGAAACAAATGAATTTATGAGAAATCAAAAAAAAATTATAAAACAAAACCAAAAGAATGAAAAAAGAGAAGACAATGTAAAATATTTCATTGGAAAAACCACTGACCTATAAAACAGATTGAGGAGAAATAATTTTAAAATTATTTGACTACCTGAAAGCCATGATCAAGAAGAAAAAGAAACCCTAAACATAATTTTTCTTTTTCTTATTTAAAATTTATTATTTTTATGTATTTTTAGTTTTCAACATTCATTTCCACAAGATTTTGAGTTGCAAATTTTCTCCCCATCTTTCTCATACCCCCACCCCAAGAAAGCAAGCTTACTGAATACCCCTTCCCCAAATCTGCTCCCTTTATATATATATATATAATATTTATTATATCTATTTTATATATATATATATATATATATATATATATATATATATATATAATATCCTCCCCTATCCCCCTTCTAACTTTCTCATACGGCAAGATGGATTTCTATACCCCAGTGCACTTGAAGGTAAAACACTATTTTTTTTAACCTTTACTTTTAAAATATTTTTCCCCCCAGATTCTTTCCTCTCTTCCATCCTCACCCACTCCCACTGGAAAGATAAGCATATATAGCACATATAATATAGGTTGTACATGTGTTTCCATACCATTCCATTCCAAACACAAAATCTTTCCATTATAGTTATATTGTGAAAAACTCTATTTCCCCTCCATCCTATCCCACCCCCAACTAATTCAGTTTTCTTACTGGTGTTGCCTTGTTAGAACAAGTGGCAATCCAATTGTTATTTTTTTCATCTAACAGATGGGAAAACTGATGATCAGAAGGTTAGTCGAGTTATCGTTCAACATCATACAGTGTTATTTACTCAGAGCGAGATGGAGTCAACGGCATTGCAGAACAGACAGAAACCATGGCATCAGCAGTGAATCCAGCGGCAGAAACATCAACTGTTTATTCATTATAACAAGATGGCCTGTACAAATCAGATAATCATAAGTCCACTGGTGGAAAACCTCCACATAAACAGCTGGCCACAAAGGCTGCCAGGAAAAGTGCCCCCTCTACTAGCAGGGTCAAGAAGCCTCACCATTACCAGCCTGGAACTGTGGCCCTTCATGAGATTTGACATTACCAGAAGTAAACAGAGCTTTTGATCAGGAAACTTCCTTTCCAGCGGTTGGTGAGGGAGATTGCTCAGGACTTTAAAACAGACTTGAGGTTCCAGAGTACAGCTTTGGTGTCCTTCAGGAGGCTACTGAAGCATATTTGTTGGGTCTCTTTGAAGATACTAACCTGTGTACCATCCATGGCAAGAGAGTTATTATCATGCCCAAAGACATCCAGTTCATCCAGTTGGCTTGCAGGATACGGGAAAAAAGAGCTTAAGTGAAGGCAGTTTTATGGGGCTTTGTAGTAAATTCTGTAAAATACAAAAACAAAACAAAACATATCATGCAGCTAGTAATGACTCAGCCAAGACTGAAATTCCCATTTTTTGACATAGAATTCAAAATGGCATAATTAATAATACAATGTTTATAACAATATGGGCAGACATTGAACTTCCTCATTTAGTCCAGATTTCAAATGTAATTAAATGACACCTGGTGACTACATTCTGAAACTTAGGACTTGTCTACAGGACAAATAGAACAAGTTGAAGATTTATTGTTCTGCTATTTTCAATCACCTAAATAGTTGTTACATTACAATACAGTTAATTCTGCCATTCACAACACTAAAAGCAGCCCTTCCGTATTGTCCCCCAAAAAGCTTCTTCTGTAGTTGGAAATAAGCACAACCCAAGTTAATGGTATCAGTAATGCTATAGGATCACAGGTATAAAACTAGAAGTGCCCTCAGAAGCCATATAATCCCATATTCATTTTACAGAATAGAAAACTGAGCCCTGAAGAAGTAAAGTGACTTGACTAAAGTCATACAGGTTGCAAATGGCAGAGGTACAACTCAACATCAGGTATTCTGATTCTTAATTAAACATGATACTTATCTTTTTTTGCAAGATCATGATGCTTAATGACTATAATTCATTTATCATCCTAAATTATAAAGGAAAGCATTATAAATAAAGGAAGAAACACTTAAACAATCCAAGCTGTTCATTCACCCAGAGGCCATGAAATGGCCTCCCAGATGTTTTGGCAAAAGCTTCTTTGAATCTATACTTCTAATAATTCAAAAGGGGGGAAATAAAAAGTCAATTATCGGCTGTCTAAAGTTTGTTTCCATCTTTTCTTATAATGCATTATTGGTTATAGTTCACTGAAATGCATTTTCACTGTGATTGATGTAGGATAATCAACCAGGTTTGAAGAGTCAGGGAATAAAGCAGTGAATATAGAAATACAGTTTCCAGGCTTCTCCATCTCATCTGAACGCAAATCAAATTTTACAGCTGTTAAAGAAAATTTGAGTTCATTAAAAATGAATCTATTGCCTTTGTCCCCCACCCCAGTCCTATTATTTTGGTGGAAATAACCAGCTAGGATATCACTAGGAGAATGGGCAAATTGTATTCCACATGACTACTCACATAATCTAGTGAGATATAGCAGATTGTCACATCGACAGTGAGACAAGAATAGTTCCCAGAGATCGACAAGAGAACAATTGAAATGGTTCACAATCAGCTTTTACACAGCTACTCTATAGGTTCCATCCATGAGATCCAGCAGGAACTTTCAGAATAGAAAATCCTTTATCAATTTTTGAAACATGTTTTTAGTTTGTGGAATACTAGCAATTAATTTTCCTTTTTAAAAATGCTGACAAATAGGATGGGAAACATTCTTTATCTTGCTCCAATTGTTACCTCCTTATTGGATCAGGAAGAGAAGGTTTTAAAGCCCATGTCAGCCACTTACCAACTTTGTGATGGTGAACAAGGTATCTGTCCTCTCCAAAACTCAGTTTTCTCTTCTGTAAAGTGGGGATAAGAATATCATATAGATTATAGGGTTGTTATGACAATCAAATGAGATCATGAATGGTAAAGCACTTCATAAAACTGAAAGCAAATGTAAGGTATTATTAATAGAACTGAAAATAAGGACCACAATATCCAAGCTATTAGATCCTATCATTTTTCACTTACCCTCTGTCTGTTCAATTTCCTTGAAAATGAGATAGTAATAGTCCCCATCTTCCAGAGTTGTGAAGACATTTGTCAGTCAGTCAATAAACATTTATTAAGTTCCTACAATGTGCTAAAAGCTTGGGATACAAAGAAAAGTGAAAGACTAAAGTCCCTGCTTTTAAGGAGCTCACAATCTAATGGAGAAGACAACAACACGCAACAATTATATCCAACCAAGCTATCTACAGGACAAATAAGAAATAATCAACAGAGGGGAGGTGCTAGAATTAAGTGGGATTGGCAAATGTCTTCAGCAGAAGGTGGGATTCTAACTGGGACTTGAAGCATATCTTTTCCTACTGGCAAACCAGGCAGGAGGCAGAGATAGGAAGGGAGAACATTCCCGGAGTGGAGAGGGAGGATGTTGCACATGCAGAAAGTATCCAGAATCAGAAGAGAAAGTATCTTGTTTGAGGAAAATCAGAGATTAATGTCACTGTATTGAAGGGTACAAGGTGGGGTGTAATGTATAAGAAGACTGGAAAAGAGGAAGTAGCAAATTATAAAATGTTTTGCATACATTAAAATGCTCTATAAATGCTAACACTGTTATTTTTTACTATTAAATTTTTAATACAGTTATATTTATCTGCTAAACATGAAAAATGAAAGGACAATAGTAAGAGAATAACCTAACCTAGAACTATTTGTGTTTGAACTACATAAAAATGGATGTTGTAATAATAATGTTGATAACAACAAATTTATAATAATAAACACACAATAATAATAACTCCATTGCCTTGATTCAGGAGAAGCTAAAAGAAAATCAACCTTAAAGTTCCATTTGAGATGTTTTGCCCCAGCTGGGACTCTGAAATTAGCATGAAATGGCAGCAGAGAAAACAAATGAATTCTTCAGCATTTTACAAAGGATGATGCGCACTTTTGAAAAGCCTGAGATCTCATTACTGACAACACTTTGACCTCCAAGTTTCCATGGAGTAACCTTATGGCTTCTTCTGGAGATTGGATGCAGATTTCCTCTCCAGTGACCTGGCAAGAAGAGAAAGAGAACAATGTGATCTCTTACAAAGTGAAAGTGTGCACCTGCCAACATAATTAGACATGTTGCTATGGGACAGAGGAGTGGACATCTAATGAGCTGGTGAGGATGAGGGGAAGAAAAAAGCAGAATTGGGTGTGGTTGGTTCTGAGGGAATTGGGAGGGTTTTTTTTCCTTCTTCAGACTGTCTGAAAAGAAAAGCTAAGCCTGTTGAAGCCCATCCAGAGATCAGGGATTAAAAGCTCTGAGGAAGCTTAAAACACCATAGAAAAGGAAGGAGAGAGAGAAAAGCAGAGCGCAGCCTTTAGTAGCTGATTCTTATTACTCTTTTGACCCAAATTCACTTGGAACAGTATTGCCAATATCAGAAGCAAAAATTCACAGTTGTTTCTCCATACTTAAATAAAGAATATACTGGACTTCTTTAAGGTCACAGGATAGATGGAATTATAGAAAAAGAAAAAATAAATCTAGTTGATCTGAACAAACCTGAGTCTGGTGGCCAACACCAGAACAAAGACTACATGTATTCTTTGTATTCTGACATATATATATAGGAAAATAACTTCCATAATATAGGAATTTAATAAGTAATATTAGTATTCTAAATCCTTAACAATCTGGTCCCTTTTCCGGTATTCTTATACCTTACATCTCCCTCCTCATTCACTTTGATTCACTGATATTGACCTCCTTACTTTTCCTCATATAAGCCACTCCATCTCCGGACTCTGGGATTTTCCCTGTCCTTCCATGTCTGGAATCCTCTCCCTCATTATCTCTGCATCCTGGCTTCTTTCAAGTCCCAACTAAAATATCACATTCTATGAGAATCCTTTCCTGATCCTCTACAGTACTAGTGTCTTCTCTCTGCTGATTATCTACATTTTATGCTATATGTATCTTGTGTGTACATAATTGTTTGTGTTGTCTCTGCCATTACATTGTAAACTTCTTAAAAACAGAAACTGTTTCTCTCTATCCCCAGGGATTAGCACAACACCTAACACATAATAAATACTTAATACATATTTATTGATTGTCTAAATAATAAGAATGATCTTTCTATGGATTAGAACAATATAAGGTCCTCAAGGGCAGAAACTGTTTCATTTATCTTTGTATTCTGGCCACCTAGCATTGTGCCTGGCACAGAGTCCATGTTGATAGACTAATCATAAAAATCAGATCTGGAAGGAATAGTAGATTAATATATACTTTGATAGTCTAACACTTTATATTGCCAATATGATAACCCACAGTACCTGCTATAAATATGCAGGTGTATTTCCAGGTTTGAATTGTAAGATATAGCAGATTCTCTTCCTCAAAGATGAAATCAAAGTATTTATTCAGATACCAGAAAGACAATTCCACTACAGTAACAAAGAAGTTTATACCCTACCAATGTAGGGAGTGCTGCCATGCTTTAGGCATCCCCACAAACAAGTTCCCCTTGGCCAAAATTCTTTCCTCTCTCACTCACACTAGCTGCTGTGCTTCTTCTCTCTCCCAGATCTGCCTGGATCTCTACTCTTTACTTCAGCTCTCTTTTCAGGCTCCACCCTTCCTGTTCCACCTGTTCAGCAAGGTCCTCCCACCTTGGGCTTTATGTGACTCAAGCTGTGGACTGGGTCAAAGCTCAGAACCAGTCCCATGGGTCTATTAAGTGTCAGGGAAGACCTTCAAATTCCCTTAACATTACACCCTTTCAATTAACAGCAGAGCAAAATAAAGCTCACAGAGATTACCCTCATCTGTGTGTGTGTGTTTTCTAGGCATTATATCCTTTAAGTGTTTATATTTCTTAACCCAGTTACTAAGACAGATTTGTAATTTTGTCAACATTCTATTCCCTCCAGTGATGCAGGTCACACCCTATCCGAGTCTTCCTAGATGATTCTTGTCTTGTCCCATAAGTTTGTCATACAAGTTTCATTCAAATACTGGGGGTTTTAAATAACCTCTCCTGCCATCCCAAGGATACCAAATGGGCTCTCATTTATCCATTGTACTTATCACATGATTAAACAATTTAAAATTTTTCTAATGATATTTTTTATATTATTTTTCCTCCATAATTTCATCATGTGTTACATACTGCTCATGCCCGCCATGTACATCATCTTGCCATTAGAAATCTTTGGGGAGAGCGCCATAGAACAGCTTAGCACAGACTTGCTCTGTGTGAAAGTTCCACAGAACACCCTAGCATAGACTGGCTCCTTAAGAGTCTATGCCAGGGTGCGGAAGCAAGATGGCGGCATAGAAACAGCAAGGTTCCACAGCTCGCACAGAGCCATCATAAATACCCATAAAATATGACTCTCAACAAATTCTAGGACTCTCAAACTCACAAAAACACAGAAAACACATCTCTTGCTGAAGGCAGCTCAGCAGGAGGGGCTCACTGGGGCAGGCTGGGAGCCGAGGCCAGCCCAGCCTGAAACCAAAACACTCAGGGCTGTTAGGAGGAGCTGAGCCACAGTCAGCCCACAAGAGAGAAGATCTATAGCACCTGCAGCAAACTCTACATCTACCAAGGCATGAAAAATAAGGATTAGAGGAAGGCAGCTCAGAAGGAGGGGCTAATCACACAGGCCAGGAGCCGAGAACAGCCTACCCAGAAACCAAAACCACAGCCAGGCCCCAGGGTGGCTGGGAGGAGCTGAGCCTCCCAAGCCAAAACGTGAGTCTACCCCAGGGAGCAGATCTATAGCACCTGGAGGAATCTTCACATCTATTAAGCCAAGATTACAAAAGGTCAGTGAAAGTGAGTGAAGCTTGTAAGCTAAATTTGGGGGAGGAAAAGCAGTTTGGCCAGTCTTCCCCCAGGGCAAGGAAGCAG
>JAQQSW010016452.1:0-11670 GCA_028646575.1 Pseudocheirus occidentalis | reverse complement strand
CTGAATTGAACCACACCCCAAATTCCCCTATCCTGAGATTTTACCTGTAAAGAAACCTAGCTTAAGCTGTATCTCAGCTCCTAATGTCCTTGCTCCTTTCCTTGGGACTCATGGCATGAAGGGCAAAACAGCCAGAATGAAGTGGTTTTCATTGTTCAGATTGCTAAGAACAACTCAGGTTTCACAACCGGGCCTTGCTACCTCATAACGCTTCCTCCTCCTTTTTTCTAAAAAGTATAAGAACTTTTTTCTTGGGTGTCCAGATCTGAAAACCCATTGTACTCTGCAGTCATGGGACATCCCCCAGGGTGGCAGGTTTGCTACCCTGTTACCTCAATTAAAGACACGTTATTCCTTCTCTCATGACAGATCTCAGGACTTGACACCTCTTACAATTACTAGCTGGCTAAAACTGGGCAAACCATTTAACTTCTGTTTGCCTCAGCTTCCTCAGCTGTATGATGGGGAAAATAATGGCATCTATTTCACTGGATTGTAGTGAAGATGAAATGAGGTCATATACTTTACTACTTTGTAAATCTTAAATTGTATCATTAGCATCATTATAATAATAATAATAATTATGATTATTATATTCTCAAATGCTAGTTATGTCTCTTAGCTTCATCTACAGATTTTGTGGGTATGTTTCCAATACTATCACTGAAAAAAAGATCTAGTTCCATGCCTAAAACTAGCCCCTAGAGAAAATTACTTGATGTGTTCTTCCCAAGATGAAAATAAATTACTAATAATGGAATATGGAATATGTTCTCCTAAGCACATATCATTCAAAATCATTATTTTTCCAGTTTGCTCAAGAACTTGCTCACGTGGGAAAGAATAAAAAACTTAATTAAACGTAGATTCCCCGGAGATAAATGAATACTCTGTCCCTATGGGGCATTTTAAAGGAAGGCTAGATAACCCTCTGTCAGACAAGTGGAAGGGAATTCGGATTCAGGTATGGCTGGGACAAGTGGCTACTGAGCTCTCCTCAAATTCTGAGATTCTGTGCCTATTTCTGAGTTTCCTCTGAGAGACAGTTTCATTGTAGCTTAAAAGACAGTTTGAACCAAATCAATGAAGTTTAATTACTTAGCACTAAATGTAAATAAAGTACTTAAAATATTAATTAATTCCCTAAATCTCTTTTATTCTTAGACTCATCCCATTAGAACACAAATTTGCCAAGTCAGTACATCAAGATAATCACTCAGAAGATGGGAGCAGAATCCCCAAAATGAAAATTAGTGCAGTTTCTTTCAGCACGTCCATCTTTTCCCTGCCAAAAAAAATAAAATATATTGTTTAATCCAGTATTGTGAACCAATGTTGTCTACAAAACACAACTCCCAAAGATGTTGGTTTTCTTTTTACGTGAAAATTCATTATATTTTAAAGACATAGATCTATCTCTCTTTTTTCTTTTTAAGGCACAGTTCCCCCTTCCTTCCTCCTCCACCCATTTCAGTAAAAGTATCTTGATCACTATCACCATAAATTCATACACTAGAAAATTCTCATAGGGGCATTTTCAGATAATGAATGATTTGAGCCTCACCCTTCCTCCTCCTTCTCTTTGTTCATATTTTTATCAAGCACAGACTAACTGGAAAGCTTTCTGCTTCAATTCTTCTTTGGAACTCATATCTGAAGAGTTTGACAAAACGCCATCTTTCCACCCTTTTCCCAGCTGTTAGGTCTGAAAAACTAATCTGACCCCTGTAACTAGCAACACAGAATTCTATAACAACATCTCACTTAATAAGGAGTAAAACCACCCAACTTCAGTAGCTCTTCTAAAAGCAATGTTCTACCATTAAGGTCTTAGAGGAATTTTTTAAAATTCATATGGGGGGATAGGGGGAAAGGAGAAGGGAATAAATAGGAGTCCAAACCTCTAATTTTATCAGTGTGTGAAATTCTCAGTATGGAAATTCCCTCCACTAATACACATTAGCAACTCATCTGTAGCTTAAACTCTTCCAACACTTACCTGAGGCACTGAAAAGAAAAGAGACATCATCCCCCAGCAGGTACTTGTCAAAGACAGGACTTGAGCCAGCATCTATAGTCAGATCTTTATCTAAAACACCATGCTAGGGGCGGCTAGGTGGCACAGTGAATAGAGCACCGGCCCTGGAGTCAGGAGTACCTAAGTTCAAATCCAGCCTCAGACACTTAACACAAAAAACTAGCCGTGTGACCTTGGGCAAGTCACTTAACCCCAACCGCCCTCCAAAAAGCAAAAAAATAAAAAAATAAAAAAAAATAAAACACCATGCTGCCTCTTATGTTAAGAATATAATAAAGAACTGAAAAGGGTTTGCTTTCACTGCATATTAGTATCCCAATAAAAAGGTGCTTACATTAAACAGACCAGTGTATAAAGCTATAAAGGCTTATCTGGCACACCTGGGAACAAATTCTATTTATTGAGTCCTAATGGATATAGTACTAATGTCTTATAGATAATAGTGATGGTTTGTTTTTTTAAAGAAGAATAAAGCATCAATGAAGCATTTTAAAATACACAGAAAATTGCAGAAAGTACCTAACAAAACACACACAAGCAGGGAAATCTTAATACTACTGTGTCAAATTTGATATCTACTTTTTAAAAAATAAATTGTAGATGGCAGATTCATGGTTTGCTGTGGAGTCTTTTTCTCTCTTCTGCTGAATACAGAAATGCTGATTTTTGTTGATGACTCAAGTTTAAAATAAAAATATTTTTTAAAGAAGATATACCATTGGCAAAATTGGGGATGTGAATCCAATGCCAATATTTGGACAGCTTCCAGGAGGGGAACTTATTATTTTGGGGGAAGGGGAGGGAAAATCTTTTTTTAAAAGATATACAAGAAGGTAGAACTCAGAAAGTCACTTCCCTGTGTTTATGATGGGGCGATATTTAAGCACTAGAGAAAAAAAGTCTGCTAAAGACTGGCAACAGAGGTATAGTCAAATGCTGCTGCCCCTGAATACTTACTAATGACTCACAGAGACTTGGATCCTGACTGAAGAGAAAAACAGTATCCAAGATAAGGGGGCTTTCCCATTATTCTTGGCAGGAAGAAAGAAATTGCAAACACAGATCTCAGTAATGAAATAAAGCATTTGTGTGAAACAAATCAATTGGAAGGCAGGAGGTTTTCATTTTGAGGGTGAAAACTATGTTTAAAAAACTTTAAGGATTACTCAAATTTTAACCCTAAGTTTTCCATGAGTATCAGAAAATGTGAGATTCAAGCCATAAGGAAAAGAGCTGTGAATTCTAATGGCAATACTAGGGATGGATTGAATAAGTAGTCCAAGAATGACAGAATGGAAACTCCTTTAAAAACAACATTTCCTTACTGATTTATTATTTTGTATCATTTCAAAAATAATTAAAAACAATAAAATTTCCAAATTGTACATGTGGGGGATGACTTGTCATTAATGGTTAATTATCCCTCTGTAGTTGTGAACGGTTCATTATATTAATTGTCTAACATTCTATTTAAATTCTTTTAAAGCTGGAAAAGTTAAAGGCTAATGATAAGGTATAGTACACATGTTTGGTTGCACAGATGACATTAAATAAAATCGTAAATTAAATTATCAGAATTATAAATATATTAAGTTATTAGAAATGTTAATATATACTTCTCAGACAGATAGTGAGTACAGACATGTAAAACTTCCTTTAAAAGGAAGTGTAACGCACAGCATGGGGAAGAAAGCTCAAGGTGGGAATAAAAGTATAAGAACCAGGCACACAGAATGGGCTCTGCAAATACTTGTTGACTTGTAAGGGAAACTTATACTTATATATTATTATATTATATATTATATATCATAATATATAATAATATATTATGTAATATTTTATTATATATATATTATACAAACAAATACTTGTAAGGGAACACCCATACAACTCACTCAAGTCAAAGTTAACTTCAGCTATGAGAAGCAGGCTAAAAAGCAGATTAACTACATACACTAATTGTTCCAATTTTTATAAATATGGCAACCATGAAAGCTGCTCTACATGAAAATGGTGCAAATGTTAGTCTGCCTTTCTTTCATGAAGGAGTTAACTGAAACAAGTTGATGGAATGATGGAAAGTCACTATGACAGCCTCTTATGTAATTTCCCTACTTCTCAACCACAAGTTAGATGAATAGCTAAGATAATTTTCATCAAAGCTCATCTTATGGTTTCTACTCATTCACTCAGGATGAATGCAGACATGTAAGGTTTCTATACACGCTGCACTAGGGCTCTTAACAGAAGGCCGCTGGGACAGAGCCAGCCCTTTCTGCTGCTGACCTAAGCACAGTGCATACTTTCTGTACATGGTCCCACACCTCCTAACATAGATCCCTCAAGTATTTATCTTTAACTTAAAAACCCATCATTTATAACACTATCACACAGAAATCACTCAGAAAAAAAAACCACTTCGAGCTCTTTTTGTTTCCTTTTTTTCCCATAGTTATTTTTACACCAGATCAGCCACATTTTCTTATTAATCTCCACTGTTAACAGCATGTTTTTGTAAGTCAGTTGACCAGAATTGTGTGTGTGTGTGTGAAAGAGAGAGACAGAGACAGAGACACAGAGAGAGAGAGAGAGAGTGTGTGTGTGTGTGTGTACGCGCGCTGAGGCAGAGAGGTGGGGAAGGTAACGGTCCACATCAGTGGGATGGAGCAAAGTTAATTCTGACCCACAAAAGGATCTGTAGGATCTCAGAACTGAAAGGAATCAAAGATGATACTAGAACTAGAATCCCCTTTACCTGATATTCCTGAAAAGTGATCACCAACTTCTACTCCAGGACCTCCAGTAGCAGAAAATGCCTGAAGTAATGAGCCCATTCCACAGCTCTTATCCTCAAAAAGTTTTCCATAAATGGAGTTAAAATGGACCTCTCCATAATTTTGAAGGATGGCAATGGGAGGTGACGTTCTGGGCTTAAAGAAGTGCATATGTGTAACAGCATTAAAGGGGAAAAGTAGAAAATTATGTTTCAGGGCAACTCATTACTTCAGTCTGACTGAACCACGGAATTCATGGAAAGAATAATATGAGCTAACGCTTAAAAAGTTGAATGGCGCCAAAGTGTAAAGGGACTTTGACACCATCCAAAGGAGTTGTTGAGGATAGTGGAGAAAAGAAGTAATTGCATCAGATCTATTCACATTAAGAATGATTAAGTGTGGCTATAATAATGAAGGACAGACTGAATACGGGAGAAATTAATGGAGAGAGTAGAAGCATTAAAATAACAAACAAGCAGGCATGGCTAGGTGGTGCAGTGAATAGAGCACAGGTCCTGGAGTCAGGAGGACCGGAGTTCAAATATGGCCCCAGACACTTAACACTTACTAGCTGTGTGACCTTGGGCAAATCACTTAACCCCAAGTGCCCTGCCTTCCCCCCTCCAAAAAACAAACAAACAAGCTGCTGAAGGGCAAGGAAGATGCCATTTTATGGCATAGACATTCTCCATATTGTAGGCAATTAATGCAAAGTTAGAGCTGAACTGAGTTACTAGTCCCCAAAAAAGTAAATTTATTAATGAATGCCTTGTCCTTCATGATGAAGAGCATGCACATTTTCAGGTTCAGATCCTGAGGTTTGATGATCTGCCATTTTGCAAAGATATTGAAAAAAACAGAGGCTTGGACTAGAAAAAGTAGCACTAGTATAACTCATACACATTTATGAAATCCAAGCAATTTATGTCTCACATACAAGCATAAGTGACTTAGATGAAGGGATGAATCACAAACAAAAGCCTGTATTGGTAAAAGTTGTATACTGGAAGCTCCGGTAAATCTGCTAACAAATCTTCCCCCTCTACGTACATTAGCCAAAGTCTGGCCTATAAGCCTAGTTTTGAGCACCTGCACATTACATTCACCAAGGTGCCTCTCAGTATTTCTTGAACAGTCAGTGTGCCCAGATATGATCTGTGGGAAAAGGTTTGCAGCAAGCTTCACCATGGTTTGGAAGACAGCCACTGCAGGTGCAGAGTTAAACAGAGTGCTAATTGTGGAGTGAGTGAATATAATTATTCACACAGTAGAAAAGAAAGTACATCTTCAGAGAATTTTCAGAGTTTTCCTATCTCCAAACATGCCAGCAGAACTCATTTCTTTTTTATTTAATTCTACAATATGAAACTTTTCAAGAAATGTAAAAACTGATGTCTGAGAATCCCAACACTGAAAACCTCTTCATTGATTGTTGCTTGTGTTGCTGCTAGACGAGCTTCACCAGTTCCTGGCTTCTTCAACAGATGCCAAGGTGATGCTTACCTGTCGTTACTATCACATAACGTCTTGTTCAGAAGAGGCCCTTAATAAAAATTTAAGTTGAATCTCACCTCCCACTTTCTTCCCATTCATTGTCGCTACTTTCAAGTATTTGATCTGGTCACCAATTCCCAAATTCACCCTGAATTACCTCTGAAATATTATAAATTCATCTAACTGGTCATTTTTGACCACCATGGTCACTGGTTTTACACAGTTACACATTTCACTGACACATACAACCATTTGCAGCATATTCTCAGAAAAAAACACCTTTCTACACCAAAAGGCAAAAGACAGAAACTGTATCCAATCTAGATAAATGTTTTAGAAACTCTTTTCATAATTGTTATATGGAAAAACTGGAAGTAGTCTGATAAAAACTGGAAGTAGTCTGTGCTGACACTTTATACCATATACCAAAATAAGCTCCAAATGGGAACATGACTATGACATAAAGAAGGATATAAACAAATTAGCGGGTCAAGGAACAAATTACACATCAAATCTACGGATGCCACAGAGAGGATCACAGACAAATGGACAATTTTGTTGTGCAAAATTTCAAGGAGTTTTTTAAGGAAAATTATTATAAAACTTGTTGCAAAGTTATCAAAGGAATAATTTTTAATTGCTTCAGAATTATGATTTGGGCTACTGAGTTTTAAAAAAAATCTTTGTTCAGTAGACAAATGGGAAAGCAGTGCCTTAGACCAGAACAAAAAGGTGCTCATCATCTTCCCTGAAAGATGTTTAAAACCAACTGAGTAACAGAATCACTTTGCTCTCAGTACACACAGGACATCAGTAAGCTATCTGCTCATCATACTGGAGAAGATCAAGATATAAAAGAATATATTTACAATTTCAGATATGTTAGCTGTACTAGGACTTTGACAGGTGAAAAGATTATTCATTTAAATATGAACTACTAGCTCAACTGAACTCATCTTGAAAGTTACTGTGGAAGAAAGAAGGGAGAGCATATTACTTCTAAACAAAATCTCTAATTCACTGGTCAGAAAAATTATTCTACCATCCTACACAACACCACCCCCACCACACCATTCCCTCTGATAAATACGTACAGATTCACTCTGATTTCTGCACATCTTTTTCTTTAACCTAAATCAAGTGAAATTTTCAACCCCAAAACACTTTGGCAGTTAAGAGTTTGGGACATTTCTGACTGCAAGAAAAAGAGGAAGAGTATAGTCTAATACGAAGAAGTTATAATTAGCATCAGAGAAAAAGACAGTTGGAGAACAGCAGACTCTGTGGTAAGAGCAAGATGGGGATTATTTAAGACAGCTGAAATGCTCTACACAATTCCTGCCCCCCCCCCACCCCGAATAATGTATGCACATGATCTGCACAGAGTTAGCAAAAAAATGGGGCATATGGTGCTTGCTGACTCCAATATATGTTTTCTCCAATAAAAGTTGCACCAGCAAACACCCCACTCATACTGTGGTATGTAGATAACTTGCATGTGTACAAATTTCACCCAAATTACAGTCTAAAATATCTCTCTTGATCGAAAAAACTCTTTAGCAGAAGCCAACTGCCTTTTTTCTTTGTTTTTACATATTTAAAGCAAGACCTCATGAATTTGTACCAAGGAAGAGAATGTCCATCTGAATTAGTGAAGGGTAAATTAAAGAATATTCTTAAAGAAATATAGTTGTACTCATTTCGAGTTCACACAATAACCAAAGATTGAATCATAAAAGGGTTTGGGAGCTGGTGACCAAGTCAAATACTCAAAAATAGTGAAAATTAATGGGAACATTCAAACTAACAAATTTTTATTAAGGGCTTCTTATGAACAAATGTTTAAAGAGTTTTCAAAAAGATCATCTAGTTCAAATTTACCATTTTACAGACAGCCCAGATGACCAGCTCTAGGAATATTATGTATTTTGAAGAATGTTTGTTATTCAGAAACCTCAAAAGTCAAACAGATTCAAATATCAAGGAGACAATGGGCAGTGAATATCTCTACCTGTTTTGGAAAATTTCTATCACTTAAACATCCTGCTACATTTTCTCTAAAACTGGGTCAAAATCAATGCAATTACAAATGTACTTGGGGGAGGGGAAAGCGGAAGAAAATAATGACCAGCTAGCTTGCAGATGATCCCATGGGAGCAAAGTGATTCTATTCCTAATTTGGTTTTAGCAGAGTCCTTTCAGGGAAGATGATTGAAACCTTTTTATTTTCATCTAAGGCAGAGCTTTCTCATTAGTTGAGGGAGCAAAGTTTGTGCACAAATCCGCTAATGCTAAGCATGCTTTTACACTATCAATTTGCCTACCAAACCCTTGTTTTATTTATAGTTAGTTACCTTACAAAGGTAAAATTCAATTCGATTCCTATCCACTATCCAAGTTATCACAATTACAAGAGTCTGAAAATGAGATTTTAAACAAAAACCTGAGATCCAGATCAGATTTAAAAATATGAAGTATTTCAAAGAATTTTTGTTATTCAGAAGAATCAGTAGTCAGGCAGATACGTGTACCACATACCCTTTGAGCAGTGAACATTTCTGAAAGTCTCTACTTAAACATCTTGCTGTATTTTCTCTCCAAATTACTTGGGGGGGGAGAGGAAGAGAAAAGGTTAAGGAGGGGGGCTGGGGGCGGGGCCTCAAGGCCACATGTAGCCTTCTAGGTCCTTGGGTACAGCCTTTTGACTAAGTCCAAGGTTTACTGAACAAATCCTTTTATTATGGGGATTTGTTCTGTGATGTTTACATTCCGTCAAAGGGGTGCACTTGAGAACCTTGACGGACATATGTCACCTTGAGGCTACAGGCTCCCCACCTCTGGGAAAAGGCATTATATAATTCAAAATGGCACTCCCAAGTCAAAATAATTCTCCCCTCCTTTAAAATCTCCTACAACTTTACCTGGACTGCTCGTTTCATTTGTCTTATTCCCTGTCTTCTCTTAGTTGTTTCTGCACACATTTTCCCCCTATTACACTGTAAACTCCCCAAGAACAAGGTCTGTCTTGTATATATATTTGTAACCCCATTACCTAACAGTGGTTTATACACAGTAGACACTTATGTTTAAATGAGCAAATACAAATGAGTAAAAATCATTTACATTTGACTTTGAAAGCAGAGAGACACATAACTGCATACAAACATTCAGACATTTATACATACAGCCATTCAGATTCTTCCTCGATCCCAATCCTCTCTCAAATTGGTGGAGAGCATTACACAAGACCCAAGAAGTCAGCCCAAGAAGCTGGCCAGGAAGGTGTCCAGACACAGGGGAAAGAAGTTCACAAATCAACAGTGGTAGACCTCAAATTCAACGTGGTGCTTGGTGTAGGAAGTAGAAAGGATTCTGGCTCCTTTCCAATAGAGACTAGTGTGGGACCCTGGGTAAACTCTCAGTTCCCTCAGAAATCCTCTAAAACTGTAAATTGCAGAACCTTTACATACCACCATTGATAGAGGAAATTTCATCACCAGATACTGCCTAGAATACTGAATTCACAGAACCAAAAAGAAAAAGACAAAAAAATCCTTAAAGCACATAATTCATTCACAGATAAGTGACAGGTGACCATCAGAATTTATTGTACTATAAAATTAGGAATTATAATTAAGGATTTATTTGGACATTCCCCTCAATCCAAGTGGAATGGTACAGTGGAATCACACAATGCTGGATTTCTGGAGCTAGATTTGCCCCATGCTGTCTTAGTGACTTGGTCAAGTCATTCCATCTCTCCTGGCTTCAGTGTCCTTATTTGTTGAATGAGAGAATTAGACACTGAATGAACTCTTGCTTCCAGCTCTAAATGCTAAATCTAAAATTCAAAGTTCTGTGAGTCAGTTCAACATGCATTATTCATTTTCCACTTTGCAAATGTAGCCACAGAACAAGACGCCCTCCCTTGTCCATCTTCCTTCTGTGTGCTCTCCCCCCATTATACTGTAAGCTCCTCCAGGGGAGAGACTTTCTCTTATTTGTATCCCCGGTGCCTGGCACATACTATGCACTTATTATATGATTACTGAATTCTAAGGACTGACTATGTGGAAGGCACTGTGCCGTGTTCTGTGGATACAAAGACAAAAGAGGAAAACGGGGGGTGGGGAGGCAGAGCAAAGATGGCTGCGTAGAAGCAGCAAGGTTTCACAGCTTACACATAGCCACCTAAAATACCCATAAAATATGACTCTAAACAAAACTCACACAAAAAAAATACAGGAAAACACATCTTTTGCTGAAGACAGCTCAGCACATAGGGCTCATGGCAGTGCTGGGAGCCAAAACCAGCTCAGCCTGAAACCAAGGGTTGGCCCCAGGGAAGCCAGGACATACCACAGCTAGAGCCTTCAGGAGAGTGGATCAGAGCCAGCTGTGGCAGTTTCCAGAATTATCAAGCCAGAAGAAACAAAGACTAAGTGAAAGGTCAGTGGAACTCAGCTAAATTCCGGGGAGAAAAGCTGTCTGGCCTAACTGCCTCCAGGGCAAGGAAGCAAAAGAAGCAGTAGCCCTGTAGCTGCCTCCATGTGGCTGCTTCAGAGCTCCTGGCCTGCAAACTGCAAGGGGGCCAAGCAATGGTTCAGAGGCTAAGTGCTCTTGCGTTGAGCATCCTGGATTCAGATGGTCATCTCGAGTGGTGGTCCTGGGATAAGTTTTCAGTGAGCCAAAGCTGGTGGGGGCTTCACCAGACTCCTAATAGCTCCAGTAGCTGCAAAACCCCAGCAATTTGAGACAGAGCTTTCCACCCTGGAAGCAGAGTTCCACAGAGCTAAAAAAAAATCAAGAAATTCACTGACAACATGAGCAGGCAAAGGAAGCAAAGTAAGAACAGCAATACAACTTTAGATTCCTTCTTTGGGGACAAAAAGGTTCAAAGCATGGAATGGGAGGAAGATAACACAATCAGAATTCCCGCAACAAAAGCTTCAAAGAAACATGAAGGCTGTCTACAAGCCATAGATCAGCTTAAGAAGGATTTTGAAAACCAAATAAGAGAAGTGGAGGAAAAATTGGGAAGAGAAATGAGAATGATGCAAGAAAATCATGAAAAGAGAGTCAACAACCTGACTGAAGAAAATATCACCTTAAAAATTAGATGAGCTCAAATGGCGAAAGAGGCCTAAAAAGCCAATGAGGAGAAAAATGCCTTAAAAAGTTGAATTTGCCAGATGGAAAGAGAATCTCAAAAGCTAACCAAGAATAATTCCTTCAGAATTAGAGTGGAGCAAATGAAAGCAAATGATTTTATGAGAAACCAATATGCTATTAAACAGATGTAAACAAATGAAAAAATAGAAAGCAATGTGAAATATCTCCTTGAAAAAAACACTGACCTGG
>JAQQSW010016451.1:0-11670 GCA_028646575.1 Pseudocheirus occidentalis | reverse complement strand
GAGGGGTCTTACAGTGGGATCAATGTTCTGGGCTGGGGGGTAGGGACAAAAAGGGGAGAAATTTTGTAACTCAAAACCTTGTGGAAATGAATGATGTAACCAAGAAAATAAATTAAAATAAAAAAAAAGAGTACCCTCCCTTGAAACAATTAAGTAAAATAATTAGCCCTTTATTGTGTCTGATAGTGCCATGCATTCTGTACCTATTAGAGTATACAATTTCTCTACTGAGAAGAGGGAGCCATGTTTCATCAGGAACCCTAGAGAATCAAGGTTGGTCTTAACATCTGCCAGAGTTTTGATGCTTTTTGGTGTGGATTTCCTTTATGTTAGTATAGGATATAGAAATATATCAAAACAAATATAAACATATAGATATATATATACACATATAATATACAAATATGCATATATTACACAAATATGCATATATTACATGTATGATATTATTCCTATATTATATATACTATAATAGAAATTAAATATATATATCATTTTAAATTCTTTTTTACCTTCTATCAGTTCATGCAGATTTTCCAAGTTTCTTTGAATGTCTTATGTTTATCATTTCCTTTTGTATAATAATAATTTTATTCCATTAATATCCTACAATTTGTTCAGCCATTCCCAATGAATAGACATTCTCTTGATTTCTAGGCTTGTTTTTCCTACCACAAAAAGTACTTTGGGTACATGTGGAAGCTTCCTTGTTGCCTTTGACCTGCTTAAGGTACATGCCCAGGAGCGGTATGACTGGGTCAAAGTATAGGAATAGTTTAATTACTTTTCTTTTGTAGTTCCAAATCATTTTCCAGAACAGCTGGACCAGTTGATAGCCCCACCAAAAGTGGATTAGTGTGTTTGCTTTCCTACAGACCCTCCAACGTTCATTATTTCTTTTATTAAATTTGTCTGTTTCCTGGGTGTTTTAATCTGCATTTCTTAGTAATTTGGAGCTTTTTTTAAAAAAAATATGGCTGTTGACAGTTTACATTTCTCTGCTGAGAGGTATTCATATCCTTTGACTGCTTATCTATTGGGGAATGACTCCAATAGGTATTTATCTTATAAGTCAAGTCACATGTGTTAGAATGAAGGCTTAAAGTCTCCAGTGGACAGCAATGCACCAGGGACACAATTTTCAAGTCTTGCCTAGGGCATGTAAACGCCTTGTCTCAGCTCTGCTTGGAGGTTTGAGAGGTGGTCACCATCTGCCTACTCACAAATGATAGAGTGCAGACTGGGGGCGGGGGTGAGCTCTTGCTCCCAGCACTGCCCAAGTTCTCATCATGGGCTGGAACTGAGAAGCTTCTTTTGGTACAAATTGAAGGTTCCTCGGTTAAGAATCAAGAAAAGACTCCAGCCTGAAGCATCCTGCCCAAGGAGAGACCAGAAGCATCTGATAAATCATGAATAGCCGGCATCAGTTGCCAGACACATGGATCATTTAGTTGAGGGATCAGAGACAGAAGGTGATATTTGGATCAAAAGTCAAAGTTGACATCAGGGTGTATGAAATAGTGAGTGATGAGATACAAGTTGGACACCAGGTTGAAGGTTCAGTACTAGGATCATGGGTTCTGAGTTCTACAAAGAGTCTACATGATTTGCTGCACTAATGTTAATACAAGCATATGCTTTTTAAATTTAAAATTGTTTCCAACAGTCCCTAAGTTATTTGTAGTTGAAGAACTCCAACGAATGGGGGAAGCATTACTTCCTAAGGAAAATAGCCATTTCAGTAAACTTGTGCTGACTTGAAAAGTAGGAAGAGCAGCCAGGATTCCTGAAAACTATGTCAGACTAGAAGTATAAGGGAGAGGAAAGAGCCATGACAACAGTAACCAGCATGCACGCCATGAGCTGATGGCACCTGAATTAAAGCAAAGGGAGTGTTGGGCCCTGCAGGATTTTTTCCCCTCTATTTGACTCCATTAAAAATTAGGAAATGTTCTAAAACTCAGATTTTTTTTTAAAGTAAAGAAATCCGTATGTCTCCCTACAGTTTTTCTTTCTAATACATCAGATTAGGATTTTTCTCATTTTCATTTATTTAACCCAAAATTTTACCATGTTGTGAACTTTTAAAAAGCACAATGGAGGGCACAGAGGAAACCCAAAAAAGGAGGTGTAGCCTACGTTCAGGCCCTGGCCTGGGCAAGTCACTAACTTTTGTGTTCCTCAGTTTCCCCATCTGTAAAATGAGGGGGTTGGACTTGTTGGCTTCTGTGACCTTTTTCATGTCTAAATCTATGAGAACCATGATATCGTGGTGAGAGGCAGCCCTTTCTCCCTAACCTGGTCACCTCTCTTCATGCTTTCCTAGCCAGAGGGCTTGTGAGAGATAAGAACTTATTAAATATATTTGATCACAGTAACTGCCCCTGATTTAGGAGGAAGCACTTAAGTTTAGGCCCATAAGGCAGAGGTGAAATCATAGCTAGATAAGCAAATAGGGCATTAATTAAGCTCTTCCTATATACCAGGAACTAAGATAAGCTCTGGGGTTACAAAGATAAGATCCTTACACCCTAATGGGGGAAGACAATTACGTAATGGAAAGCTGGAAGTCCGGGAGAAAGCTGGAGATTGGGAGATAGAAGAGTCTGCATATAGATGTCGACCACTGCAGGTAGACCATGGAGACAGATGGGAAGGAGTGACAAAGGCAACGGGAGAGGAAGGGAAAAGGATGATGCCTGCAACGTAAGAAAGCATGGCGAGGAGAGATGTCTAGGAAGAGAGATCCTCGGATCCTAAGTGTGAATGAAAGAAGACAGACTGTTGTCAGAGTTCTCTTCCAGATGACTTGTTTTACAAATACCCCTCTTCCATTTCCTTTTGACCAACTGTTCTGAGTGTTCTTTTGTCATTAGCCAGTGCCTTATTTTGATTGCCTTTACCTGTGTCATACTGATAACCTACTAACGTATTAATTTCTACCTGTAGAAGTAAAGGCTAAAGATGACAAGGGGTAGCTTTTATATAGTACTTTAAGGTACGCAAAACAAAATGCTTTATAAATATTATCACACGTAACTGGGGAAAAACAAAACAGTGTTAGAAAACTAAATAAATATGATCGATTTTAAGCAGACAGAGGTTAAGTGACTTGCCCAAGGTCACGAGTCTTACATGTCTGAGAGGGGATCTTAATTTCTGTCTTCCTAACTGCAGCCCCTCCCCTCTAAGTGAATATCATCATTACTGTTTTTGTCATCATAATTACTACAATCATCAGCTCCACCGCTATCAACATCATCACCTAATTGTCTATTGAAGCTGCAAGTATAACCCCCATTTTAGGGGTTTCCTTTCCTAAGTAGAAGAAACTGGGATGTAACCTTTTTTGCTTGGCAAGTTAATTGTTAGTTTTCTTTGAATCATAACTGCCTATAGTCTAAGTTTAACAGCTTTTTTCTTTTCTTGATACTTCTGCAAAAGATTTTGCTGTTCCCACTTCTTATCTACCCCCAAGATAACAGTAGCTTTGGCTAGGGACATTCTTGGAATGTATTCGCTTTCAAACTGAGCAGAATGCCCATCCTGAGATAATCACTGTTTCCCAATACTAGTAACTATATATCACCTTTGGGCTGATTGTGAGATCCAGTCCATAGGTATCCTCCTTCCCTCACAACTAACAGGGCAAAAAGCTGATGAACCTCCAAAAGATGTGACAAGGCTAAGTCTGGTCAGTCATCAGAGTGGAAAAGACTGTCCAAGAGCACTTACACCCCAGCCAATTACTGATTAGGAGCGATGTTAGAAACAGTGCTTCTTCTGTACACTCGCCTCAAAATTCAGCACTGCTGAAAACATATCCTTTGCCCTTCATACGGTGCTTATGTCAATATGGCAAAAGCTGGTGAAGGACCAGAAACTCTATATGCCCAAGGGAGAAGGCACCTCTTTTAGGAACATTAATAACAGTTGCACTCTCTACATTCACCTTTTATCTAAGACATACATATATACATATATATATATGCACACACATAGAAATATAGATTTATAGAGAGAGATTATATAAATAATAATAATAATAATAATTTGAAATTCTTTACACACAATGATAGAACACACAAGTTGTACATTGGGTTTTGCTTTTACATTTTAACAACACGGAGGTAATATAGTTATACCAAATAGTTATTCATTCAAGAACAACTTCTAAATACAAAGGAATGGCCAGGAGAATTTGTTCGTCTCTCCAACCCTGGGAATTAGGCTGAACCTAGGACATGGATTATCTGTTTCCCACCTCCTCCATTCCTTTCCTTTTACTCTTTTCACCCCACTTTCCTTCTTTTTTTGCTTTCTCTTTCTCTTCTCAGTTTATGTCACTGCAGGGAAGCAGGGTTGTCCAGAAGGATTGGGAAGGTACAGGGAAGAGAACTATAGGGTATTTTTCCTCATCTCAAGTTTTGGACAAATTATATCTCATATTGACTCAACTCAGCCTTAAGGACATCTGAGGGGTCAGAAATGGCTCATACTAAAGGGAGCCATATCTAAGATATTTCCCCCTTGCTCAGCCCCTGAAATGGGGGTTTAAGGAGGCATTTGTATATCTAATCTCATACAATCCAGACAAATATAAAAGAAACCAGCCGCTATAGTCTTTATGAAATAAGACTGTGGCTTCCTCTTAAGAGTCTTTTAAACATAAAGCCAATCTATGTTTTCCTTTTGTATGCAGATTGTGTTGATTTTCTCTGATACAGTGAAAAAGGAATTCTGGAGTTAAATTCCATTCAGTACAGATCATTTATGGGGATTTTCTTCTTCTTTAAAAAACTTTGTTTTGGTCCAGAAGGTCTCATGATTTTATCAGTGAGCATGGAAATTCCTTTCACTGATGAGGATGAAGGAGGAAAACAAGGATTGATTTAAGTGCTTACTACGTGCCAGGTAGGCCATGTATTAGGTGCTTTACACATTTCATTTGATACTTACAACAACCATGAGAGGCAGGTGTTATAATTATCCCCATTTTACAGTTGAGGAAACTAAGGCAGACAGTGCCTAAGTAACTTGCCTCGGGTCGAACAGCTAATAAGTGTCTGAGACCACATTTGAATTCGGGTCTTTCTGGCTCCAGGCTCGACGTTTCTATCCAAATCTAGCTTTCTACCCATCATTCCACATAGCCTCCTTAGGGTCCAGCTGACAACTGAAATCAGACTTTAAATTTAAAATGATATTTAGTAACCTTGAAAGGTTCCTGTGTAGACTTGAGATCTACATACATTTCTCAAAGTCAGTTTGAATAATTATTCCTTAAGGGTTCTCTTGAAGTTGGGAAATGATGTCTTTCCCCAGGGCTCTTATACTGTAACTCATGGATATCCTGCTGGGTGGTTCATTACACAGGAACCACCCAAAAGGCTTATGGAGAGTGACTACTTTCAAGAGTAAGCTTGTTCACCAGTGACATGCATAGCACACATTAGAACTTCAATATATGTCATATATAGTGCTATCTATCTCATTAGCCATCACTATTTAAGAACTGTCTGAATGGTTTAGTGGAAGGAGCACCAGTTTATATAAAATTCAGCACACTTTGGTCCTGGCTCCAACTCCATCATTAATTGGTTGTGTCAAAATTACTTGATCTCTCTGACACTCTGTTATCTCATCTGTAAAAGTGGGGAACATAACAGAATTATTGACTTTGGAAAGGCTTTCAGAGGCTATCTAGTCTAACTCACAGTTCAGCAAGATTTCCGTCTGCAATACACTTGAAAATAATAATAAATGCTAGCATTTATACTTTTGCAAAGTGCTTACCAATACCATCTCATTTATCCTCACAACAACACCGGGAGATAGGTGATCTAATAAACCTCCATTTTACATATGAGGAAATTAAGGGATACAGAGGCTGAGTAATTCACCCAGGGTCACACAGCTAGGAAATGTTTGAGGGTGTGCATAAATTCAAGGTCTCCCTGACATGAGATCCAACACTTGCAATCACACTTTGCTTAAAGACTTTCAGTAAGTGAGAACTCCCCACGGACTAGCTCATTTGACTTTTTAATAGCTCTGCTAGGAAATTTGTCTTTATAGCAAACCTAAATTTTCCTCTTTGCGACTTGTGCCCATTGATTCAAGATTTGCCTTCCAGGACCAAAGCAGAAAAGGCCTTAATTTAGAAAAGCCAAGGTCACCCACTGCATTCTGGGCCATCACCAGTCATCTTGACATTTTTCTTGCTGCTGGATTTCAATGACTCTGGAGAAAAGAGGGAGACTGACAACTTTGCACAGCTCTGCCTCACTTCAATCCAATCCAAATTCCAAGTCAAGATACCACCGTCATCGGGGCGGCTAGGTGGTGTACTGAGTAGAGCACTGGCCCTGGAGTCAGGAGGACCTGAGTTCAAATTCAGCCTGACACACTAATTAGCTGTGTGACTTTGGGCAAGTCACTTAACCCCAATTGCCTTCCAAAGAGCAAAAAGAAAAAAAAAAGATACCACTCTTGTGATGTCATTGGCCCTCTTTAAGAACAGAGGATGAACAACGACAGAATAAGACTACCTTTGGTTCCACATGGTAGCCCTTCAAATACTTGAAAACAGATAGAGCGTCCTTCTCCTTGCAACTTCCTATCTCCAGACTAAACATTCTCATTTCTTTAAACTCCTCACGACATGACATGTTCCTTCACTATCCTGTTGTTATTATTAGTCTTATTCTGTTGTTGTTTGTCTTCTGTTCTTGAAGAGGACCAATGACACCACAAGGGTGGTATCTTTTTTTGCTTTTTGGAGGACAACTGGGGTTAAGTGACTTGCCCGAAGGTGACATCCATCAGTGTCCTTCTTAAAATGCGGTGCCCACAAGTGAACATGCTATCACATATGATGACACTTGCACTGCCTATCCATATGGTTGTGGTAAGGAAGAAGCTCCCTGCAAACCTTAAAGAACTCAGTTGAGTGTGAGTGTGCTTCAGTAAATCTTCATTACCTGGTGGTGGAGCATCTCTGGTCTCTTAAGCTTGGGAGTTTGGAGCTACAGTGGGCTAAGCCTATCAGGTGTCTGCAATAAGTTTGCTGTAAATATGGTGGAGCTCCCAAGAGGGGAAAGGCCAACAGTCTGACTAAGAAGGGGAGAACCAGCCCGGGTTGGAAACCAAGCAAGTCAAAGCTTCCATATAGATCAGAGTGGAACCAGGCCCATGAGTGGCTTCTGCTCTTCCAGCCTGCACACTGATAGGGACACCCAGGCTTCAAAAATAAAAACAAATGAAAGAAATTTGAATTGTACCCACTCCTATCTAGACTCAATGTATTAATTTTTAAAATGAGTGTTAGACTATATGTAAATATACACTAGCTCTAGAATCAGAGTCCCTAGATTCCTTGTGACTGAACATGTCACTTAATTTCCCTGGGTCTCAGTTATCTCATCTATAATATACAAACAGGTTGGACTAAATGTTCTCTAAGTGACTGCCTAGGTCTAAATCTATGATCTTCAGAACTAAACTAAAAGATGCCCTCCAGCACTCACACTGTATGATTTGAATTAACTAGGAAACAGCAATGAAATGGTAGTGTTAAAAACCACATAAGAAGCCCTTCTGTACAGTTACATTTATTTTTATTTTTAAGTGGTGTTACCTAGCTTGATCCTCAACCCAATTGCACCACTCATGACTCCAGATTACTTTTGTTTCCTTCCAAAACTCAACTCTGCCCTCAAAGGATGAAAAAAGGCCAGCATGAGAATATTTTTTTGAAACAAAATGTAGCCTAGATCAGAAGGTAATTCCAATGGGGCAGCAAGATATAATTGGAAGTATACTAAATTTGGAGCCAGAAAAACTGAGTCCCAGCCCTATTAGATGATCTTGGATAATTTCTGGGAACCAGCTTCCCCATCTGTAAGATGAGAAGGTTAGAATAGATGACCACTCAGATCCCTTCCAACTCTAAAGCACAAGTTCTTCACCTTTTTGTGTGTGTCTTGAACCTGTTTTGGCAATTTGGTAGAACCTATGGATCACTTCTAAGAATAATTTTTAAATGCATAAAATAAAGTACATAGAATTACCAAGGAAACCAGTCATATTGAAATGTAGTTATCAAAATATTTTCTTAAAAGCCAAGTTCATGGACCCCATCTTAAGATAGTGTAAAGAGATGTCTAGGAATGTCCCAAACATGTTATGAGCTTAGATAATATCATAAGAATGCAATCTTTCATGGTGACTTCTTTGAAAGTCACAGCACTCACATGGACACATAAGCTCTGCTTTGTTAAAACATTGGCTGCATTACTCTAACTTAATCCAGTCTAATAAACATTTATTAAACACCTAATATATGCCAGGCACTGTGTGGAAGTGCTGAAGATTCAGTTAATAAAAAGATAGTCCCTGACCTCAAGGAACTTACAATTGAATCTACATAAAGACATGGCTTTTGATTTATGTGGATTCTCAGTACTGGCTCCAAAGTGGATGCACTGAAGTCTTTGTTCTAATACAGCTGCTGTATTGCTTCCAGTGCCTGATTTTGTAATCTGGAGACTCAAGAAAACAGTGCCTGTGACTTCCCTCACTCTTTCCCACTGGGAAAGAGCACAGTGAAAAGTTTGCTGCCACTGTGTAGGGAAGGCAGCTCATGATGAACAGTATACTATTTACTTTTCCCTTTTTTAATCACATTCCTCGGTTGGCAAAATATAAACATGCTGATGGGTTATAGTACTTTAATGAACCTGGCTGACATTCAGACTCTGTAGTTAATGTCAAGGAAGGAGCAGGCTGCTGATTTATATAAACAATTCAAAAAGCTTTAAGAGTAAATCCCATTTGTTCCTCTAACCAATAGGAGAGAAACATACCTTTAGTCCTATGCTCATGTTATAGACTGAGTATATTATCACCAGGGAAGTTCAAAATAACGAAAATTGTCTCTGGCCTCTTTGGGAGAGATGGATGGCTTCAGCATTGTTCAAAAGTCAGAAACAACAGTGAGATTATAGGCAGCCAATCATCGCCAGACAAAATTGGCCAGTGAGCACACACTCACTAACTCTGAGCTCCATATTCTGTGCATTTCAATTCTGTAAGGAGCAACAGACCCAACATCAGTAACATGAGACATTTGTTAGGGGCTTCAACTCACTAATTTCCACTGGGGGTTTTGCATGTTGACATCTGCTAAAAAAAAAAAATTGTCCAAGAGGAGCTTCCAATTCTTGTTGCCTTCTTCCCAGCACCTGCACAGTGATTCATGTTTTCTTTGGTATTCCCTGGGCTTATTTAAATAGGATGTGTGGGTCCCATTACCCATCAGTTTGACTTTATGTTGCTGACTCAAAAAAGACAAAAAAAAGGCAGCCACAGAAACACAGCACTTTCACTTGAGACTTAGGGCTGGGATCCAGAGGAAAGACTGTATACCAATTAGGAGAGGTGACTGGAGTAACAGACTTCTAGAAAAAAGTATTTGCCATCCTTCTTCATAGTAACAAAAAACTGGAAACAAAATGGGGCCCATCAACTGGGAAAGGTAGACAAAACTGTTGTTTACTTGTTCCAGTCTTGTCCCACTCTTTATAACTACCTTTTGGGTTTGGGGGTTTTTTGTCACAAAGATACTATAGTGATTTGCCATTTCCTTTTCCAGCTCATCTTACAGATAAGAAATTGAGGCAAACAAGGTTAAGTGACTTGCCCAGGGTCACACAGCTATATTTGAACTCAGGAAGATGAGTCTTCCTGACTCCAGGTCTGGTACTCTCTCCACTGTGCCACCTAGCTAGGCCCCATCAACTGGGAAAAGGTTGAACAAATTGTAATATAAATGAATATAATGGCATGTTATTGTGCTTTAAGAAATGATGGCTACGAGTGATTCAGACAAATATGGTATCATGGTTGGGCCTGATTCAGACTGGTCCCTTCATAGTTTAGGTCTGAAAATGGAATGAAATGAGGCACTTATAATCCATCTGACAGTGCACAAAAGGAAGCTTACTCAGTAACAGAAGCAGAAGGATGTTCAAAGCAGGGAAGGGTATGTTCATTCAGGATAAAGCTTTGATTCAATTGAGCACAGCTTCTCAGAGTTGTGCATGTTGTTGGTCTTTGGTCACAGACTTGAAGGAGCACTTTGGCCTTCAGGGGGTTTTTATACCTAAGGCAACCAAGAAGCTAAAAAGCTAGGGCAAAGACTAAAGACAGTCCCCTGATACCATAAAACTTGAAGACAATTTAAATACCTTTAAAGGAAAAACTAGCCAAACTTGGAGGTGGGGGGTGTCAAGGAATACTTAAGATATTGCTCTTGCTACCCATGGAAAGATTTGTATGAACTCATGCTGAGTTAAGTAAACAGAATGAAGGGAATGATTTGCACAATGACTAACAAAAAGATAGAACATTATAAAGCAGTCAGACTGGGATAAACTGGACTGAATAATCTGGGTACTAGAGAATTGAGAAAGAAAGAAATCTTCCTCTCATGAACAGGGGTGGAGGTGTAGTTATGGAATGCAGTAATGTCATAGCTGCTTTGCTTAAATATTGGAATTTTTGTTGTTGTCACAAGAAAAGAGTCAATGTGGGCAGGGAGAGTTAAGGGAAAATGATTATGGTGTGAAAACAAAAGGCAACAATAAAGTTATTTTTAAAAGCAAAGAAAAAAATAGGCTTGCCAATGAAAATAAAGATAAAGAAAATGACAAACACTGAAAGAATGCTCCCCCATAATATTCTATGTTGTTTCACCGGCATGACATTAATGTATAAGCTGCGGCTAAATGATAGAGAACCGGCCTCAGTCAGAACGACGTAAGTTCAAGTTCAGCCTGTGACACATACTGGCTGTGACCTTGGGAAAGACTCTTAACTTTGATGTGGTCTTAGGAAACTCTTTAAGAATTTAAGTTGCAGAGTTGGTACCAATTTACATCAGTGGAGAAAAGTTACTCTCTGGGACTTTCCTATATGGTTCTGGTAAAAACAAAAAAACAAAAAAACAAAAACTCAAGCTCTGTCACAGTGTCAGGAAAGCCCATTTCAGTATCATTCATCTGTTCTCCAGAGAACAGATCCTAACACCATTTCTCTGGACGAACCACCTCGATGCTTGAAATCTGGTTTTCACAGAGCAGGGTCAATTATTAAGTTCAGGTTGGGTATGTCAGCACTCAGTTCTTGGTGCATTTTTTCAAAACATCAGAGTGTAGACCATGGGAAAGGGCAACAGATAGAAGGCAAACTTTGGGCAAGTCTGTGAAGCAAACGAAATTTTCCTTTGGTAGCCCAGCCTGACCCTGACCCTCTTTACTCTTTCTGCTTTTTCCTTTGATCCCATAGAATTTCATTACAAATAACTGTAGGTCCTTGCCCATATTCCTATGGGAGAAACAAACTTACATGAGGTGAGCTCATCCTTGATCAAGACTTTCCAATTCTCCTGAAACAAGGCCCCTGTAAAACATTTCTAATTGACTCATTTTGTGAGTAAATGTGTGTGTGTGGGGGGGGGGTTCTTCCTCTTCCTCCTCTTCCTTCTCTTCTTTTTTTTTTTAAATTTTATTTTATTATTATTATTTTTTAAAGTTAACTTGTTTGTTCACTTTTAGGTTACAAGATTCTGTCACTTCAGTTATAGATTTTTCTCCCCTTCCTCCCCAT
>JAQQSW010016450.1:0-11671 GCA_028646575.1 Pseudocheirus occidentalis | reverse complement strand
AACATTGATCACACTGTAAGACCCCTCCCACAATCTGTTCCCTTTTATGCCCTCCTCCAACACCTCTCTAGCTTTCTAGCAGGGTAGGGAGCTCCTCCCTGCCCCTGTCCCTGTATGTATTATTTCTCAGTTGCATTTAATTGTATAGCTTTAAATACTGGATTCTAGCAATTCCTCCCCTGTCACCCACTCCCACTGGGAGGAGCAGCAATTCAATACCGGCTCATTACATTGAGACTTAAAGAAGTTTAGGGATGTCATTAGGAATCCAGGAAGGGGAAGAGAACAGGAGCTGCCAGCTGCTAGTGATCCTGTAGCAAAGGCAAAGACTGTTCCATGAGTTGTTGTAACAAAAGTAAACAAAAGAAAACAGTCCTCTTATTTCTAACCTGCTAGATGGCACAGGAGTCAGGAAGACTCCTCTTCCTGAGTTCAAATCTGACCTTAGATACTTACTAGTATGACCCTTGACAAGTCATTTCACTCTGTTTGCCTCAGTTTCCTCATCTGTAAAAAGTGCTGGAGAAGAAAATGACAAACCACTACAGTATCTCTGCCAAGAAAACCCCAAATGGGGTTTTAAGGAGTTGGACACAACTGAAAATAACTGAACATTTGTTAATGTTCTGAGCATAGTACTAAGCAAAAAGATAATCCCTCAAGGAGCTTACATTATAATGGGGGAAGACAACATATAAAAGGGAGCTAAAAACAGAGTTGGAAGGGGCAATATACAGACATTGCACAGCAAAGTCTAGAGGATGAAGGATGGTTAGTCTTGGCAATTCTGCAAAATGGAAGTTCTGGGAGCAACTTATTGATAAGAGTAGGGAGCTGAGGGGCAAAGGTAGTTGGAACATTTCCAGTTGGATGTCCCGCCTTTGATCTAATTTCCAAGAAAAATAATAGATAAAATGTGTACTTTCCTCATAACCGCTCTGTAATATAAATGGTAAAGTATCATGTCTCTCATTTTATAGAAGAGGCAGAGAAAAGTTAAATGGATTGGCCAGGGTCACACGGCCATTAAAAGGCAAGGCCAAGAATCCAAGCCAGATTGGTAGATTCCGAGTCTAGGCTTTCCCCAACTACACTATACTCTTTTTCTATAGATATTAAAGTATGGTTAATGGAAAAAGATCATTAAAAATGACAGAGGTTGGAGAGTCTATTAATAACAAGTTATGTAGACTCAATATTCAACCTTGTCAAGATAATGGAAAGAATCATAAAATCATAGATCACACGACTGACTAGAAGTGATCTCAAGACACTACCTGCCAAGAGCACTGTCTTCATCCCATCTTGTACTTTTGTGGAACTTGGTCTTATAGTTTTAATATTTAAAACAATGTACTGTATTAATAATAAGTAATTATAATTAACAACAATTATAGCTAGTGTTTTGTCTGCTATGTGCTAAGTGCTTTACAAATGTTATCTCATTTGATACTCAAACAATCCTGGAAGTTAAGTACTTTTATTATCACCATTTTACAACTGAGGAAACTGAGGCAAATGGAGGTTATAGGACTTGCCTAAGCTCACACAACTAATAAGCATCTGAGGCAGGATTTGAATTCCATCTTCCTAACTCCAGTCTGAAATTCCTGTGTCATCACACAGCTCTTTTTTTTAATTTATTGACTTGTTTATTTACTTTTAGTTTACAAGATTCATTGCAGATTTCCTCCCCTCCCGTATTCCCCCCCCGCCCGCCATGGTGGCGTACAATCATGTACGGGATCTGCAAACACTTTCACATTGTACAATAGCCTTGTTGTATAGAAGCGTTGTAACCAATGGAGCGAATAATGTGAAAAGGAAGAGAGAAAAAAAGAAACAAAAGAAACAAAACCAAACATGGAAGAGAAGAATAGCATGCGTTGCTTCAGTCTTCATTTAAACTCTGGTCTTTCTAGATCTTTCTCTGAGTGCAGGTATCTCCTTCCATCCTGAGACTTGTAGAGCTGTCTTTTAACTGTGTTGCTGAGAAGAGTCCAGTTTATCAAGGTTGGTCGTCACACATATGATGTATCTGTGACTATATAAATTTTTCCTGGTTCTGCTCTTCTCACTTAACAACAATTCGTAGAAGCCTCTCCAGGTTTATATGAAGTCCATCTCCTTCCCATTTCTTATAGCACATTCATATACCATAACTTGTTCAACCATTCCCAAATTGATGGGCATCCCCTAAATTTCCAGTTTTTTGCCACCACAAAGAGAGCTGCAATGAATATTTTTGTACATATGGGTCCTTTTCCCACTTCTATGATCTCTTTGGGATACAAAGTGGTATTACTGGGTCAAAAGGTATGCAATTATTTATAGCCCTTTGGGCATAGTTCCAGATTGCTCTCCAGAATGGTTGTATTAGTTCACAGCTCCACCAACAATGCATTAGAGTTACAATTTTTCCACATCCTCTACAGCATTTGTCATTTTCCTGTTTTGTCATCTTAGCCAATCTGACTGGTGAGATGTGGTACCTCAAAGTTGTTTTGATTTGCATTTCTCGAATCAATAGCATCACATAGTTCTTTAAGTACTTTAAGCTCAGAGGTCATTTTAGAACAAAAGTTGAAGAACTTTTGCTTCACTGAAAAACAGAACCAGCCTCAGGAGTGGTCTAGGGGCAAATCAGACAGGAGGAAGAACAATGAATCAGAGGCAATAAGAAGGGCTGCCTGCACTGAACAGGACCCCACAGAGCATAAGGACAGCTGGACAGTAAGAACGTTAAGGCTGGAGCAAAATTCACACCAGAGACGATGAGGAAACTGGTTCTGTCAGGGATTAAGGCTCCCATTGGACCTGGAGATCATGCCAACATAATAGTGTTCCCATTGTGAAATATCAGTATCCTAGGGTGGCTAGATGGCACAGTGAATAGAGCACCAGCCCTGGAGTCAGGAGGACCTGAGTTCAAATCCAACCTCAGACACTTAACACTTACTAGTCATGTGACCTTGGGCAAGTCACTTAATCCCAATTGCCCAGCCTTCCTCCCTTCAAAAAGAAAAAAAAGCAGCAAATCTGCTTGTGTTTTTTTTAAAAAAAGAAATGTCAGTATCCTTAGACTATATGAAATAGGATGCATTTGGTGGGGGCAAAATGTAGGATAAAAAGAACAAATGAAAGAAGTAGAAAGGATAGTAAAATAAATAAAATGAAAAGGCTGAGAGTCCAGAAAGTGTATAAACATACGGGGGATTGAAAGGTCAGGTTAACAGTTAACCCAGTGAACTAAAAACTAGTGAACTGCATAAAACTTGATACCAGCCAATTTTCTGTCAAAATGGCTTATTCATTGAGATAGGAATGGGTGTTGGTTCTGGAGTCAGAGAACTTCAGTTCCAATCTCTTCTCTGCCACTGATTGGCATTTGTATGACCCTGGGCAAGTCACTTCACTGACATGCTTCAGATTCCTCATCTATGCCATGAGAGGGTTCTACTTAATGATTTCATGGCTTCTTTCTAGCTCTTGATCATAATCCCTGAACTTATGTTTCATCTCCCATCCCCATACCTGGAATGTATTCCCTTCTCAGTTCTGCTTCTTAGAATTTCTG
This sequence comes from Pseudocheirus occidentalis, assembly GCA_028646575.1. Lineage (NCBI taxonomy): Eukaryota > Metazoa > Chordata > Mammalia > Diprotodontia > Pseudocheiridae > Pseudocheirus > Pseudocheirus occidentalis. Next base: position 8,094 of record JAQQSW010016450.1, on the reverse strand, counting down.
TCTTCCTTCAAAGATCAGGTTAGACAAAGCTTTCTATAAGAAGTCTTTATAGAAGCCCCCTGTTATTAGTGTTTTTCTCCTCTATAGTCTATTTACTTTTTGCTATATTCTGTTTTCCGAGTTATCCCATCAAAGGTTTAAAGTTGAAAGAACTTTCAAGATTATGTTAGTAGACATAAGCACTTACCACTAGGTGCCAACTAACATTTGTATAGCTCTTGAAGGTTTATAAACCATTTGACAGATATCTCATTTGATTCCTACAGAAATTCTGTGAAATATGTATTATTACCACCTCCTTCTTACAGATAAAGAAACTCAGACTGGCAGACTTCCTCAGATTAGCAAAGCTAATGAGTCAGTATTTGAACTCAAGTCTTTCTGATTCCAAATCCAGCATTCCATGCACTGTGCTACAGAACACTGCCCTCAAGATTATATTCTAATGGATTAAGATGTAGTCCATCCCCAATATTTTGTAAAAGAGGAGCATAAGGCCCAGAGAGATTAAGAAATGTGAAGGCGGGGCAGAGTCAAGATGGTGGCATAGAAGCAGGAGAACTCTGGGAGCTCTCCCCATAACCACCTCAAGTACCTATAAAATATGACTCTAAACAAATTTTAGAGCTCCAGAACTCATAAAATGACAGAGAAACAAGGCTCCTGCTGAAGGCAGCCCTGCAGGCAGACAGGAAGGGTCCATCACAGCATGCTGGGAGCCAAGACCAGCCCTGCATGAACCCAGAGCTGTAGCCCCAGCGCAAGCTGTGGCTGGAGCTTTCAGGAGAGTGGATCGCTGGCAGCTGTGGCAGTTTCCAGAGTTGTCAACCCATAAGAAACAAGGACAAAGTGAAAGGTCAGTGGAACTTAGCTAAATTTGGGGGAAAGGAATGGGTCCAGCTGCCTACTTCCAGAGCAAGAAAGCAGTGGAAGAGGAGGCCCTGCAACCACCTCCATGTGGCTGCTTCAGAGCTCCTGGTCTGCAGACTGCAGGGGGGCCAAGTGATTCATTCAAAGGCTAAGTGCTCTTGCCTTAACCTGCCTGGATCAGGATCATGGTATTGGGTGGCAGTCCTGAGATGCATGACCAGTGAGCCAAAGCTGGTGGGGGCTGCAGAGATGGTAGCCCTCAAATAGCTCCAGAAGCTGCAAAAACCCCAGTGATTTGGGACAAAGCTCTCCCCTCTAGAAACAGAGTTCTACTGAGCCCAAAAGTCAAGTAACTGACTGGCAACATGAGCAGGCAAAGGAAGCAAAGGAAGCTCAGCAATTCAACATTAGATTCCTTTTTTGGGGACAAAAAGGATCAAAGCATAGAATGGCACAGTCAGAGCTCCCACACCAAAAGCTTCCAAGAAAAATGTAAACTGGTTACAGGACATAGAGGAGCTTAAGAAGGATTTTGAAAACCAAATAAGAGAAGTAGAGGAAAAATTGGGAAGCAAAATGAGAATGATGCAAGAAAATCATGAAAAGAGAGTCAACAACCTGACTGAAGAAAATAACACCTTAAAAAACAGATTAACTCAAATGGCAAAAGATGCCCAAAAAGCCAATGGGGAGAAGAATGTCTTAAAAAGTCAAATTTGCCAGATGGAAAAAGAATCTCAAAAGCTTTCTGAAGAGAAGAATTCCTTCAGAATTAGAGTGGAGCAAATGGAAGCAAATGACTTTATGAGAAATCAAGATACTATTAAACAGATTCAAACAAGTGAAAAAATAGAAGGCAATGCGAAATATTTCCTTGAAAAAAACACTAGCCTGGAAAATAGATCCAGAAAAGACAATTTAAAAATTATTGGACTATCTGAAAGCCATGATCAAAAAAAGAATCTAGAAATCATCCTTCAAGAAATTCTCAAGGAAAATTGCCCCGATATTTTAGAATCAGAGGACAAAATAGAACTTGAAAGAATTCACCAATCACCTCTTGAAAAAGATCCTAAAAACAAAACTCCTAGGAATGTTATAGCCAGGTTCCTGAGTCCCCAGATCAAGGAGAAAAATATTACAAGCTGGCAAGAAGAAACAATTTGAATACCGTGGAAACACAATCACAAACACAATTGAATACTGTGGATAACACAGGATATAGCAGCTTCTACGTTAAGGAATCTAAGGGCCTAGAATATGATATTCTGGAGATCAAGGGAGCTAGGATTAAAACCAAGAATCACCTACCCAGCAAAACTGAGTATAATGTTCCAGGGCAGTGGTTCTTAACCTTCTTAATGCCACAACCCTTTAATACTCATATATGGGCGTATCTGCATGTGGGTGGACTCACCTGGAGATAGATAGAGTAGCAGCGTCTTGGTTCCTAAGTCCATTGGAAAATGTGTTTTCCAATGGTCTTAAGTGACCTCTGTGACCCCTGTGAAAGGATCGTTTGACCCCCAAAGGGATCACAACCCCCAGGTTGAGAACCACTGTTCCAGGGGAAAATATGGTCACTCAATGAAGTGGAGGACTTCCAAGCATTCTTGAGGAAAAAGCCAGAAATGAATAGAAAATTCAACGTTCAAATATAAGAAGCATGAGAAGGTAAACATGGAAAAGAAATCATAAGAGATTTATCAAAGTTGAACTATTTACATGCCAATGTAGAAAAACAATAATTGTAACTTATGAAACTTTTCACAGTATGAGGATAGGTGAAGAGAATATAAATGTATATGCATATATACACATATGTCTATATAGGAGGGTATATGTGCATATGGATACATATGTGAGTGTGTATATATGTGTATATAAACAGAGGGCACAGGATCAATTGAATAGGAAGGGAAAAGGGAATGGATCAACTTTGCTCTCATTGAATTTGGCTTAGGGAAGGAATGACATACTCTCTAAATTGGGCATCTTGGCCTACAGGAGAGTAGGGGGAAAGGGGATGAGGGGGTGATGATGGAGGGGAGGGCAAGGTCGGGGGGAGGGTTGTTAGAAGCACACACTTCTGTAAAGGGATAGGAACAGAGTAGAGAATAGAACAAGCGGGGGGTGGGATAGGAAGGAGGGAAATATAGTCAGTTTTTCACAATATGTCCATTGTGGAGATGTTGCACGTAACTACATGTGTATGGCCTGCATTGAATTGCTTGTCTTTCCAGTGGGTGTGGGTGATGAGGGAGGAAGGGATAGAATCTAGAATTTAAAATTCTAAAATGAATTGTTAAAAAAAAATATATATATATATAATTATTATTTACATGCAACTGGGTAATAAGATATACAGGCAGTGGGGTAGGGAGATCCATCTTGCCCTACTGGAAAGTCAGAGGGGTGATGGGGGAGGACATAGGAGAGAGCAGATTGGGGGAGGGGGGTATACAAAGGGATAGCTGTTTTGGGGGGGTGAGTAGGGGAAAAACAGGGAGAAAATTTGTAACTCAAAATCTCATGGCAATGAATGATTTAAACTAAAAATAAACAAAAGTTTAGAAAAAAATTAAAAAATAAACAAATAAATATTAAAATATTTTTAAAATATTAAAAATATTTTTAAAATATTAAAAATATAAAATATATAACAGATGGGATTAAAGCCAAAATTTTCTTGCTCAAAAATCCCATACTCTAGGAACATGCTGTATTCACCCTGTGGAACATAAATTCCTTTTTAAAATATTTGTTCATCCATTTTTAAACTTTTGTTTTTAAATTTTGAGTCCCAAATTCTCTCTGTAATCATTTCATCCCCAACCCCCTGTCAGTCCATTGAGAAGACAAACAATATGATAGCTATTATGCAGGAACATAAATTCCTTGGAGGAAGGGACTGTTTTATTTTGATCTTTTTAGCCCCAGACTCCAGCACTTGCCTGGTGCAAAGTGAGTGCTTATTAAAGAAAGTCGAGGAGATAACTCTGCCTGGTGTGGTTTGAGGGGCACCTGGGATAGCAAACACACCATAAACAAGGATGGTGTTTACAGTAAAAGCTATGCTCAAAAGGATAAACAGAACACAGTTTTGTAGTGAGTCCATGATGATTTCATATATTTTTGTAGCTGAATGTCTATAGTCTTAAAGTGAGACCTGTTGAATTTTTCTTCTTTCTCTAAATGTCTCAGATGTACAAGCAAATTTGCAAACCTAAAACTGTAACCCATACCCCTTTGGTCTTCCTGGGATCAGTTATTTCCTGGGTAGAAGAGACTTTGATCCAGTCTTGATTAGGATATTCTCAATAGTGGAAATATATTTCTGTTGGTCCCTAATCTCACCATCTAGACCAGACTTCCTAAGTGCCTGAATTTATTTCATTAGCAATGCATTGTTTTCAGCCTTTAAGCACCTTCAGTTATCAAGAATCCTTTATTAAAATAATGTGAATAAATGCCCTAGAAATTGAACATGTCAGGAGCTTGCTTATAAACTAAAATTTTCATGGGGATGAATTTATGAGTTCTTTCTAATTTCCCCACCTACCATAGCAACCATCTGAGAGTAACAGCCTGCTAAAATGGGACACAAAAAGGGACCCTGAAAGGAGAGGGAAGAGTGTTCCCTCACCCCCAAAGTCAAATTCTGTTCCTTTACCATTTACTGGCTGCCCCTGCTAGTGATTTCATGATAAATTGAAAAAGATGGCCAGTATCTGACATATCTTGCATGAGTTTCATCTCAAAAACATAAAATTACAGCATCAAATTTTCTATCATTGCCATAGATGATTTATTTAAATGAGAACAATTTCACTGGTTTGGTGCCTAGTGGAATATTGGTTTTAGTCTCTTTATGGAATATGGTTTGGGGCTAAATGCTCATTGGCCTGTAACCATCTGAATTTCTGTTGTTTTCTACTCTTACTCTTATTCTTTAGGTTCCCTTCTTTTGTACTATTTTTCTATCTCTTTCTTCTTCTAAATGTCCATAACCCACAACCTTTTTATTAGCTTAATTATGACTCCCTATTCTGGTTCTATAATAATAACTAGCATAATAGGACTCTAAGATTTGCAAAGTACTTTACAGATAATAATTCATTTGATCCTCACAAACAACTCTGGGAGGTAGGTACTATTTTTAAATGAAGGTGCCCCCCCGTTACATGTAAAAACAGTTTTTTTCACATTCATTTAAAAATTTTTTTTGAGTTCCAAAGTCTCTACCTCCTTCCCTTCCTATCTTTCCCACTTCTTGAAAAGGCAAGTAATTTGACATAGATTATACATTCACAGTCATGCAAAACATAATTGCATAGTAACCACAGTTTGAAAGAAAATGCAGATAAAAAAGACAAGAAAAATAAAGGCAAAAAAGTTTGTTTCAATCTCTGTTAAAACTCCATAAATTCTTTCTCTGGAGGTGGATATCATTTTTTCATGATAAGTCCTTCAGAACTGTCTTGAATAATTATATTCTGAGAATAGTTAAGTCATTCATAGTTGTCCATTGTATATTATTGCTTTTACTGTGCACACTGTTCTCCTGATTCCACTAACTTCACTTTGCATCAGTTCATATAACTTCCCAGGTTTTTCTGAAAGTACCCTGCTCAACAGAATTCCATCACAACCACATAACACAATTTGTTCAGCCATTCACCAATTGATGAACATCTGCTCAATTTTCAATTCTTTGACACCACAAAAAGAGCAGCTATAAATATTTTTGTTCATGTAGGTCTTTTTAAAAAAAATTTTAATCTCTTTGGGATACAGACCTATTAGTGATAATGTTTGGTCAAATGGTATACTCAGTTTGATAGCCCTTTGAGCATAATTCCAAATTTCTCTTCAGAATGGTTAAATCAATTTGCAACTTCACCCACAGTGACTAACCTTATTGTTGGTCATGCTTGACTTCATTCTCCAGCATGTCTGTCTCTAAGTCAGTGACCACATGGTCATTTATCAGTGAAGTTAAGGTCTTTCTTACATAGTTCTTATATATATATGTCCTTGTCACCTCTTCTACTTCTGTTAAGTCCCAACCATTTTTGTCTTTCATCATCTCCATTTTTGAATGAAACTTTCCCTTGATAGCTTTAATTTTCTTGAAGTGATCTCTGTCTTTACTGTTCTATCATTTTCTTCTGTTTTTTGCACTGCTCATTTAAGAAACTTAGTATTCTCTATAATTCTGCATTCACTTCGGCATATCTTGCCATTTCTCCTTTAGTTTCATTTTTCTTCTTACCTCAGCTATTTGTAAAGCCTCATCATACAAACCATCCGGATTTCTTGCTGTTCTTTTTCTTTGGAATACTTTTTTTATTGTTATTGTTGCTGTCTCTTGTACAAAATATCATGCACCTCTGTCCAAAGTTCCTCAGGTGCTCTACTACCGGATCTAATCCCTTAAATCTATATATCACTTCCACCTCATATTCATAAGTGATGCAATTTAAACCACACCTTTATAATCTTATGGTTTTCCCTACTTTCTTCAACTTAAGTCTAAATTTTTCAATAAGAAGCTCATGATCTGAGCCAAAGTTAGCTCCAAGTCTTGTTTTAATTGACTATATAGTGTTCCTCCACCTTTAGTAGCAAAGTACGTAATCAATCTGCTCTTCCCCAGTAGCAGGTTGGACACCTTCTGACTTGAGGGACTTACCTTCTGGTGTCATATCTTTTATCATTTTTAATACTGTCCATGTGGTTTTCTTGGCAAAGATACTGGAGTGGCTCCAAAGGATCACCTGTTGCCAGAACTCTCCACTATGACTTGCTCATCTATGCCCCTGCACAGCATAGTTCATAGTTTCACTGAGCAATGTAAGCCCTTGTGCCATGAAAAGGTTAAGATCTAGGAAAGGTAGATATATACTACTTAACATTTTAAGGAAAACTCCATGTATTCCTATGCTTTTTCGGTCTTTTTTTTTTTTTTAGTAAGAATGAGTATTGTAATTTGTCAAAAGCTTTTACTATTGAGATAATCATTATTTTTATGATTTTTTTGTTGTTTGTATGGTCAATTAGGCTGATAGTTTTCCTAACATTGAACCAACCCTGCATTACTGGTATAAATCTCACCTGGTCATAGTGTATGATCTTTGTGCTATATTGCTATGTTCTCCTTGCTGGATTGCATTTCAAAAATTTGCTTCAATATTCTTTAGGGAAGTTGTTTTATAGTTTTTGCTTTTTCTGGTTTTTCAGCATCATATTTGTGTAATAGGAGGAATTTGGTAGACCTCCCTCTTTACCTATTTTTCCAAATAGTTCATATACTATTGGAATTAATAGTTTTTTTTTTAATGTTTGGTAGATTCTCTTGTAAATACATCTGGTCCTGAGGATCTTTTCTTAAGGAGTTCATTAATGGCTTGTTACATTTCTTTCTCTAAGATGGGGTTATTTATATATTCTATTTCTTCTTTGATTAATCTGGGCAATTTATAATTTTGTAAATAGTTATCCATTTCATTTGGATTGTCAGATTTATTGGCATATAATTGAACAAAATAGTTCCAAATAATTATTTAAATTTTATCTTCTTTGGTAGTGAATTCACCTCTTCATTTTTGATACTGATGATTTGCTTTTCTTTTTTTTAAAATCAGATTAACTGATGGCTTATTTACTTTACTGATTTTTTTCATAAAACCAGATTCTAGTTTTATGTATTTATTTTATGGTTTTCTTAGTTCTCAGTCCCCCTACTTCTCAGTGAGTGACCAAAAGTACTTTTCTCTGTCCTGGAACTTTAACCAGGGTTCCCACTTCCCTGCAGCCTTAAGAGCTCGGGTTCCTCTTTACCCTGGAGCTGAGACCAAGACCTGTGTATAGACAATGTAATGGAGTCCTACACCCAGTACCAGCAAAGGATCTTCTATACTTTTTTCCTTCTGATCAGTTGTACAGCTCCTTTACAGACTATGGGCTGAAAACTCTGGAAGCCCCTCCACCAATGCAGTAGCCCCCAAGGCCCATTGATGGCTTGCCAGGGCATGGCTTGTGCTTCACAGCCCCCTTAAACCAATAAACCCAATTTCTGGGTCCTTAGGTAACCTATAGGTTCTTAGGTATATCAATTATCCTCTACATTGGACCCTTACTTATTTACCATTCATTTCTTTCCACTTGTTACACAGTTCACAACAGCTTGTTAATGGAGTTGTTTAGCATTTTTCTTTACAG
>JAQQSW010016449.1:0-11671 GCA_028646575.1 Pseudocheirus occidentalis | reverse complement strand
GGGAGTTCTGAGTTCTGGGCTCTCTTCCTCCTGTTCCATGCTTTGACCCTTTTTGTTCACAAAAAAGGATTCTAGAGTTTTATTGCTATTCTTATTTTGCTTCCTTTTCCTCATGTTGGCTAGTCAATCAACTGATTGTTTTCTTTTTTCTTTAGCTCTGTGAAACTCTGCTTCTGGGGCGGGGGATGGGGGGCGGGGGGAGCTCTGTTCCAAATCGCTGGGGTTTTCCCAACTGCCAGAGCTGTTAGGGGGGTGTTTCAAGTCCCCCTGGCTTTGGCTTGCTGAAAGCGCACCCCAGGACCACCACCCAAGAACATGATCCGGATCCAGGCTGCTCAACACAAGAGCACTTGGCCCTGATCAATTGATTCAGCCCCCCTGCAGAGTCTGCAGGCCAGGGGCTCTGAAGCAGCCTGGTGGGGGCCGCTGCTGGTCCCAGCAGTTCCCTTCCCCCACTGTTTCCTTGCCCCGTTGGCAGATTGGCTGAACTGCTTTACCTCCCCCAAATCAATTTTCAAAGTTTTACTTTCACTAACCGTCTCTGACTGCGATTTAAAGATCCCCTCATGCAGGTGCTTTAGATCTCCTCTGAAGTAGACTCAAGCTGTGGCTTGGGAGGCTCACTCCTCCTGGCCACACTGGGACCTGGCCTGGCCACACCTGTGGTTTTGGGCTGGGCTGGTCTCTGCTCCCATGCGAGCTGCTACTCTGCAGTCACCGTTCCTCACGCCTTGGCAGATGTGGAGGTGCTGGAGGCTGTAGATCTTCTCCTTTGCAGACTGGCTATGGTGGGGCTCAGCTCAGCTCAGCTCGTTCCCACTGCCCCGGGCCTGGCCATTGTCTTGACTTCAGGCTGGGCTGGCCTCTGCTCCAGGCTGCCACACTGAGCCCCTTCTGCCAAGCTGTCTTTAGTAAGAGATGTTTTCTGTATTTTTGTGTGAGTCTGAGGGTCCTAGACTTTGTCTGGGCTCATACTTCTATGGGTGTTTAGGGTGGCGGTGTGGGAGCTGCAGGACCTTGCTGCTTCTATGCCACCATTTTGCTCCACCCCCTCCCTAATTGTTTCTTTAAACCCATCACATAGTTCACTTTATAACAATAGAGAATCATGTGCTCTTGACTTTTGTACCAAATGACATTTCCATAGCTTTCCCCTTTAACTCATGATAGGAAACAATATATATTTCAGAAAATTGTAGATTTTCATAGAATACTGTATTGAATGTAGTTCTATTCTGTAAAAATATATCCCATGTTAATGTGAAGTCATTTAATATTTAATCCATCACTCCTACCATCCTAAAACCTTATCTATAGTCAATACATTTACCTGAAAATCAGACATATTTTTAGATAAATAATTTTATTTTAATTACCCATTTGGATAAATCTATTGCAAGTATAGAATAGGATAGAGAAAGGAATCTACTTCTGAAGCTGTTTGCTATCCAGGTTAACCGAAAATGTAATGAAAAGTTTTAAACTTCCTAATCTCTCAATGTTTGAACAACTTCAAATATACAGTGGAACTGCCTTGTTTTCATGTTGATTAGTCAATATTTCAGGCTTGTAGCTTAATATTTCTGTCAGTAGTCTGATTTTCCTACTTCTTTAACTTCATAGATTTTACTTTTCAGTCTTAATATAGATAATGTTTTTTTAAAGATATACCTTATCCATTGTGAAAATCAATACCATGATTATTTTAATCTACCCTGTATTCAGGAACTGGAGATATTTCTGACTAGAAATATCTGAGATTCCTTTGATGTTTATCAACCAAGTTCTTCACAATTTAACTAGATCATTTAATATAACTTTCAAAAACTTCAGGGAATGACAAAAATCATCATGAAGAAAAGAAAAACATATACATATGTATATATATAATATTTGGACATAAAAGTGTTAGCAACTTTAAGTATTTTCTTTTGTTTTTTACAAATTTATTGTGTTGCTTCCAATGTCTCCATATATGTGTGTATACATATATTTATATATATATTAATATACATGTACATATGTACACACACATATATGAAGAATTCTTTTAATGGCTGCACCTATTTCATCATAATTTTTTTTGCCTGAAGATAAAAAGATTAGGTTCCTGACTCCAGCATAATTAATCTCTCATAGTCCATAGGTATAAATATGTTATCTTAAACTTAAATCTTACAATTACTAAAATAACTATAAAAGAGACAAAATTCTGGTTTTCTAATCTTTAAAGTAAATATGTTATTTTACTCATTAAGAAACACTATAGTTTACTAGAGAGCTGACCTCAGAGTCAAGAAGCTGTGTGTCTGATATAAATGCATACTATGATCTTGTGAATGTTATTTAACTTTCTCATTGGAAGATAACATCTGAAAAGATCATAGTCTTTTTTTGTTTTCATTTTCATCCTTTTTTTTCTTTGTGGAGGGTGTGGGGAAGGCAGGGCAATTAATATTAAGTGACTTGCCCAACATAACACAGCTGGGAAGTGTTAAGTGTTTGAGGCAGGATTTGAACTCCAGTCCTCTTGTCTCCAGGGCTGGTGCTCTATTCGCTGTGCTACCGAGCCATCCCTGAAAAGATGATACTCTTGCAAAGGATAAAATTTTTACCCCTGTATTTAATTTCTTTATAGACCTCAAGCAGCATTCATTCCAAAGGCAAGACAAGCAATTTCCTTTTCCCTAAAACTTTCATTTCTAATCTCTACTTGAAACTCAGAATCCTGGTCAATTTATACATTCTAATATCTAATAACCATAATCCCTTTATGTCCCCAAAGTCCACTTCAGTCAAATAGCATTATATGGCTTCATAGATTTTGCAGAAAATAAATGTGTACACTTCCTTGGTTCTGTATTTATCAACTTTTTCTCATCATATGTTTGCCATATTTTTATATTTTATCCCTTGCATCCAACAGACTTTGTACACTGTGGAGAGTATATGTCCAGGAAGGCTCAATCGAGTCCATGGAAGTATACCAACTCCCTTTTTTTGTAGTTTTCCTCTTTGTTTGATTCCACATTGGGAAACACTAATACAGATATTCTATATGACTAGCTGCCTATACTTAGTATCAAGCAGCCCAGAATGTAACTTTGTTCTGCTTACTAATAAACCAGCCAAAGATACAAACAACTATCTCTATGTATTGGGATGTTACTGCTTAAAACTTTTCTTTATTTCCTGATTTCCCAATTCCCAGATATACCCCATGAAAGTTAATTCCTTACTGCAATAAACTCAAAATGGATACAGAGCTTTACTATCATGTTATCTTCAACTTTACAAGGGTTGGAAGCTAAACTTGTATTTCATTAGTGAGGATATGCCTTCTACCAATGCAAGTTGGTTATCTTCTCCATAATTTTGCTATAAAGCATTACTTCATTTGAAAATGTGAAGACAAGCTGGAGTTTGTACCTTTTACCATTATATTTAGGGATAGAGTTTTGAACCAAATCTAGAGTGAATCACAAAATGACATACAAAAAAAATTTTAATTTATGGAAAAAAATTTGAGAACTTTCAAGTGAACAAAATCAACAAAAATAATTGAATGGGAAAATATGGTAATCAGATTTTACTTTTAAGTGTCTGGCATTCAAGATTAATAGGGAATTGGCACAGATTCATAACACTTAGAGATATTCTGCTGTAAGTGACCAAAGAAAGCAAGTAATTGTAAGAGCAATGTCCATTAAAATTCCTTTATCGCTTTATATTCTACCCTTGCTATCTAATCACTGGTTGAACTGAGCTGATGTACAAATCTGGAACTACTAAATTCTATATACTGTTTCTCATTTTCATTTAGATATGCAGCAGCAGCAACAACAATACTGATTTTAATAACAGGTAGCACAAATAATATTTTACACATATGATTCCATTGTTGTTTTTGAATCATTTCAGTTGTGTCTGACTCTTTGTGACACCATTTGGAATTTTTTTCACAAAGATACTGCTTTGCTGTTTCCATCTTCAACTCATTTTACAGAAGAGTGGCAAATAGGGATAGTGTCTAGGCCAGGCTTACACAACAAGTAACTGTCTGAAGCCTGATTTGAACTCAGATAGTTGAGCCTTACTGAATCCAAGCCCAGTATTCTATCAATTGTGCTACTTAGCTGCATTGAATGATGAATCTAATGATATCATTATATCCTCACAAAAACTCTGAGTGGTAAGTACTGTTGTTATTGTTACTTCCATTTTACAGATCAGAAAACTGATGCTCAATAAGGCTATATGACTTGGTTATGTTAATTCATTATTTCTGCTCTACCATATTGTGCTGTAGGTAGAGTATCCTTTTCTTTTGTTTTGTTGCTGATTTGTTGCCATATTGTTTGAACTGCCTATCCCCAAATTCTTTACCTGGCTTAAAAAAGTCCAAGTATTAACCAATCAGAAAAATACTGGAGCCAGCTCAAACCATCTATGATTGTTAAATATTTAGGGCAAGTACTTAGAATGCAGAAATCTGAAAGCTACAAATCAGGACCAGGTTTATTGTTTTAATGATAGCCTAGAGTCTAGTTTAAGAAAAAGATGGAGAGACAAACATAGGGAACCAAGATGGTGGCATATAAGCAGGAAAATTCCATGAGCTCTCCACAAAACAACTGAAAATAACTATAAAATATGACTCTAAACAAACTTTAGAGCTACAGAACCCACAAAGTGACAGAAAGAAACAAATCTCCCACTGAAGGGAGCCTGGCAGGCCAACAGGAAGGTTCCACTGCAGCATGCTGGGAACAGATCCCAGACCCACATGAACCCCTGGTTTTAGCCCCAGGTAAACCCTGACCAGCAGTGGCTGGAGTGTACTTCAGGAGAGTGGATCAACAGCAGCTGTGGTGGTTTCCAGAATTATCAACCTATAAATGCCAAAGGCAAGTGTGGACTTTGAGGGAACAGGGGCACCAATAGCACAGTCTGGCCTCAGTCCCCAAAGCAAGAAGACAATAAGCAGCAGAAGTGCTGTGGCTGTGTTGCTGCTGCCATGTAGCTGCTTCAGAGCTCCTGACCTGCAGATTGAAGGGGGACAAAGTGACCATTAAGAGGGGTAATCACTCTTGCGTTAACCTGCTTGAATCCAGATCACTGTCTTAAATGGAGATTCTGGGTTGTGTAACCAGGTGTCAGAGCTTGTGGAGGCTTCAGAGAGGGCACCCAAGTAATAGGTCCAGCACCTGTGGAAATCCCAGCAGTCTGGGACAAAGCTCTCCTCTCTGGAAGCATAATTCTACTGTGGCAAAAGGCTCAAAGGTCAAGTATTTGAGTGACAATATGAGCAAGCAATGGAAGCAAAGCAAGCAGAGCAGTCAAACTATAGATTCTTTTTGGGGGGGGGCAAAAAGGATAATAGCACAAAACAAGAGGAAGTCAGAACTCCTATACCAGAAGCTTCTAAGAAAAATATGAACTGCTTAGAGGCCATGGAGGAGGTCAAGAAGTATTTTGAAAACCAAGTAAGAAAAATGAAGGAAAAATTGGAAAGAGAAATGAGAATGATGCAAGAAAATCAGGAAAAGCTACTCAATAACCTAACTGAAGAAAATAATACCTTAAAAATACACTAACTCAAATGGAAAAAGGGGCCCAAAAAGCCAATGAGGAGAAGAATGCCTTAAAAGACCAAATTTGCCAGATGGAAAAAGAAACTCAATCTCAAAAGCTTGCTGAACAGAATAATTCCTTCATAATTTGATTAGAGCAAAGGGAAGTTAATGACTTTAGGAGAAATCAAGATAACATCAAACAGATCCAAACAAATGAAAAAAGTGAAGACAATGTGAAATACCTCTTTGTAAAGACCACTAGAAAACTGAAATCGAGAGATAATTTAAAAAGTATTGGAGTACCTGAAAGCCATTATAAAAATAAAAGAACCTAGAAATCATTATTCAAGTAATTCTCAAGGAAATAATGCCCTGATATTTTAGAATGAAAGGGCAAAATAGAAATGGAAAGAATTTACCAATCACCTCTTGAAAAAGATCCCCAAAAGAAAATTTCTAGGAATATTATAGACAGGTTCCAGAGTTCCCTGGTCAAGGAGAAAATATTACAAGCTGCCAAGAAGAAACAATTTGAATATAGGGGAAACACAATCAGGATAATACAAGATCTAACAACTTCTAAATTAAGGGATGTAAGGGCTTAGAATATGGTATTCCAGAGGTCAAAGGAGCTAGGATTAAAACTAGGAATCACCTACCCAGCAAAATTGTGTATAATATTTCAGGGGAAAATATAGTCCTTCAATGAAATACAGGCTCTTCAAGCACTCTTGATGAAAAAACCAGACTTGAATAGAAAAAATTCACATTTAAATACAAGAAGCAAGAGAAGCATGGAAAGGTAAACTGAAAGAAAATCATAAGGAACTTAACCGAAGTTGGACTAGTTATATACCTAAGTGGAAAAATAGTAATTGTAACTTATGAAACTTTTCTCAGTATGAAGATAATCAAAAGGAATATAAATGTATATGTATATATGTGTGTGTGTATATATATGTGTGTATATATATATATACACACATATGTCTATATAGGGGCATATGTGCATATAAATACATATGTGAGTGTGTATGTATGTGTACAGGTATACAAAGATGAATGGCATAGGATCGATTGAACAGGAAGGTATGATATTTAAAAAATAAAATTAAGAGATTAGAGAAGAATATAATAAGATGAAACAGGGAGAGACAGAAGAAGGTAAATTATTTCATATAAAAGAGGCAAGGGAAATCTTTGACAATGGAGGTGAAGAACAAGAAGGCAAAAGGGAATAGGTAAATCTTACTCTAATTGAATTTGGATTAAGGAGGAAATAATAGTCACACTAATTTTTGTATCTTACCCATTAGTAAAGTATCAGGGAAGGAGACAAAAAGAAGGGATGTTAGAAGAGAGGACAGATTGGGGGGGAGTATAGTTAGAAATTAAAAAAAGAAAATTATGGAGAAAATGTTAATTTAGATTTCACTTAAAATTGTGTGCATTTTAAAATATTTTTCAGTATGACACTAGACAAACTTTAAACTTTTTTCTTTGCTTAACTTTTACAAATATTGACATTTAAATCATTAAGCTCATTTTCATAAACTCAGATGACTTGTTTGTAAAAGAACTCTATTCCTTTTGGAACCATTCAATGCCAATGAAATTGAAGTAAAGTGTTGTGTGCATTTCTCTGAATGAATATAAGGATTAGTGAATTTTAAGATTCTGCTCTAGGAGCAGAGGCTATCTTCTTTAATGATGTCATACTTTAGTGAGCACACTGTCAGCAACCAAATTAAATAATCAGAACATTGTGTTATTATGAACAAAGTCTGTTGGAGTGTGATGGCTTCACAGAAAATGACCTGCTGCCTTGTTCCAAACATTAGCAGGAGATAAAAAGAAATGTACTGCCCTTAACAGAACATTAGGTTATTGGGGGCAGTATTCACTGTGTCATTTTTTCTTTCAAAACAGAAATGATATTAAACTGTCAAAAGAGCAAAAATATACCCTGAATTTCTCAATTATGCAAACACATTGTAAGGATAATAAAGAGATTTAAGTATAAGAGAAATCAATTTCACTGACTGTAATTTTGTACATTTTTTTTCCTCTGGTGCAACAGAATATAATATGGCTATTTTTTTATACTGTACAAACCAATGTCCCCTGAACCTTGGAAAGTCTTGTGACCTGAAGCTTCTTTGCTTCCAATATCAGTGTCCAACCTTACCCGCCCCCCCACACACACACTAATTTTTTTTCCCTACTGACAAAATAAAGTTGAATGGTGCATGGTTATAATGGCCAAGTTTAGCTCCAAGGAAAATATGAGAAAATGTGCCTCTCTCCATTCTTTGTGAAGATGGGGGACAATGTGTATTCAACATTTTATATACTGTCCTTACCCATAGTTCTGCTAAATAGTTTTCTCCCCTTTTAAAAAAGTCTTTATTATGAAAGATTTCTCACTTGTTAAGGGAAGGATGAAGAGATACATACAAAATATAGCTAAAGTAAAGAATACCAATTAAAAATTTGGAAATAGGATATAACTCAGAGAATTAAAACTTTCTATTCTAATATTTTTATAATTTTCCCTTAAAGATTGAAACATTTTTCATCATTCCTTCCACATTATTGAAGCTGTATATTATGCTTTCCTTTTTATTCCTCTCACCATTCAAATAAATATTCATGTTTACCAATATTCTTCAAGTTCATTATTTCTTTGAATACAGTAATATTACATTCATGATTCTAAGGTCCGTATATCTCATTTACAATGGCATAATAGGAAAGAATAAAGACCTGGATCTGGAATTAAGACAGGTTCATATCTCTCTACATTTATTAGATGTATGAACATAGGTAAGTCACTTAAACCCTTTGAGCCTTAATTTCCTCATCTGTAAAATGGTGATATCAGAACTTATTTCACAGTACTGTCATGAGGCTCAGATGAAATAGCTATACCTGTATCTATATATTTATATCCATATATATGTATATGTGTGTGTGTTAAGGCTTTCACAAACTTTAAAGGACAATGTAAGTATCAGTTGCATAAAAAATTGTGTTGTGAGGATATTGTCTTGTATTGTGGGGATTTAACATTTCCATGATCATTAAGTATTGGGAAATAAATTCCAATTCTTTTTAAAATGTTAAACTCTTAAGAAGCTTCAGAAGATAATGATATTCATGGGAGCAATGTGATGACAAAATAGTACATTGCCTATTATCTGTATAATCACCTAAACATTCTAAGACTGTAGTCAGAAAGTGATAGTATATGAATGAAAAAAACCACAGTGTGTATCAGTGCAAAAAATAAAATAAAATTATTGGTTTCCAAAGTGTGTATATTATTCACTATGGAATTTCCTGAGCAGTGAATAAATTGGATTAAGCAATTTGTTTACTTTCATACACATATGTATATATATATGCATGTATATGTATATATGTAAACATGCACACACACACATATATTTAAACTTTAAAAAGTTGGAGATAAAAGTAAAACAAAGAAGTATCAGAAAGACCAACATAGAGGTCTGTAAATTAAGTGTAAAGGGATTCTGAAATTAGACTTTATTGTACACAAAACTGGTTGCAGTTTCAAAAGATTTTACAGTAACTTGCTTTTGGCAGTCAGAATGCATAGTTTCCATGTATGCTTGAATACAACTCCAAATTCTGGGCATCAAATCAAATTCTGGGAAGCCATAATTAATTTTCTATTGAAACCAGCACCTTAGTAATAAAAATGACATTGTGACAGTATTAGGGTAACTTTAAAATGTAAGAAATCTACATTACTTTTTAAAAGATACGTTGAATGTAAAAGTTAAACATATTTCCCCTAAGAGATTGTGAGAGGTGGAGTAAGAGGTAAAACAAAACAAAACAAAACAAAAAAGTGAAACAAAAAACCTGGTCATTTTTCTCTAAATCCAATCAATCCAGCAGAATAAAAATGCTTAGGAAGGAGAAATGTTTCATAAAGACACAAGTAGATATTTACAATTCCAATGAGGTGGGGGTAGTATATGCATACAAATTTATCATAGAAGGTTTTTTCATAGCTAAGCAAATTCCTAAATGGTCATGTTCCAGCAGTCACCATATGGTTCTTAAATGCATTGTGGATAAAAATAAACAAAGTTATCCCCAGCTATAAAACAGCTAGGGCTAAATCTATGTTTCCAGTTCTGAAGAAAATTCTTCTCCCGATTGCAACTTGTAGTCCTAAATATTGCTAGAATTCTGAAATTTTTAATGACTTCCCCATGACATGTGGCCAATATTTATTAGAAGTTGTACTTAAACCTGGATTTTCCTGACTTTGAGTGCATTTCTTTATCTACTATGTTACACTGCCTCTTTCTAGCTAAGCAATGGATATTTTAATTTCTGTTCTTGGACTTGGAGTTTTCAATGCCTTCAAAATCCATGAATTAAAGGAAGAAATCTGTGTTTGTAAGTATATGTTCTTTCATGTCCACTAAAATTTGACTCTACAACACTAAAAGAGTAACAATACTTACCTTAGTTCCAACTTTGACCGTTCATATTTCTTATATTCTTCAGTATCTTATGAGTCTTTTATTGTGTATGTGTGTGATGGGAAACCCAATTTTTTATGACTTTCCATGACCCTTCCATTAGAGTTGACTGAATCTCTTAATAAATGAATTGTCACCCTTGTGTATATTTACATTGTTTGTCACAATGTGACTTGAATGGAGATATAGCCATGTTCTGGAATCTTACCCACCATTCTCAAGGAGAGATCATGTTTCCTACCTGGATATGAGGAGAAGTTCCACAAAACTGGACTTTCTGTCTCCTCTGAGAGAGGGGATACTGGACTAGAAATATATCTATCTGCCCTTCTAAATATTTCTGATTAAGAAAACATTTATTTTAGGTTCAAAACAAAACTATTGTGTTCACTGTTCTTTGGAGAGAAGGAGTAATGGACTTAAACTCACAAACTTGATTGTATGCTACCATGCATGAGGTTAAATAAAAGATCATCACAATTATGGACTAGTGAATAAATCTATTTATTTAAGAAAATAGTAGGCAGAGACAAGATGGCAAAGTAAAAACAGGAACTTTATTGAGCTGCTGCTCCAACCACCTCCAATACCATTAAAAATTAACTCTGACAATTTTAACACTGAAGAATCCACAAAGTTTCAGATAGAAACAAATCTCCAACTGAAGGCAGCTTGTCAGACTGACAGGAAGGGTCTATCACACTGAGCAGAGAGCAGAGCACAGTCCAGCATGAGCTATGGCAGACCAGACCCATGGCACAGACCAGACAGAGAAGACTTCAGGGGAGTGATTCACTGGCAGTTGTGGTTGTTTCCAGATTTTTCAACCCATAAACATCAAAGAGAAACTAAAAAGTCAGTGGGGAATTCTGTTGGAAATATATGAGTAAAGATCATGGTCCAGTACGTGCCCTCAAGTGGTGGAGGTGGCAGAAGCTGCAGTATGGCTGCCTCCTGAGATCCAGGAATATAGATTGTAGATAGACCAAGTGATCATTCAGAGTCTAATTGCTCTTGCTTTGCCCTGATAGGATCTGGGTCTCAGTCTTGGATGGTTGTCCTGGAGTAAATAGAACAAGAGCGACAGATCTTGTGGGGGCTGTATAGAGGACTTCCTCCTCATGTTTCTGAGGCAGGTTACAGGATGAAACTCTGACAACAGTGGCTCAAAACCCCAGAAATTTGGGACACAGCATAAAAGCAGAGGTCTCCTGTTGCAAAAATCTCAAAAGTCAAGTAATTGGCTAGCAAGATGATCAAGCATAGGAAGCATAATTAAACTATAGTATCCTTCAGGTGACAAAGACAATCAAAACATAGAACCAAAAGAAGAAGGCAAAGTCAAAACTCCTGCATCAAGCCATCAAAAGCCACCAAGAAAATTATGAATTGGTTACATGTCATGGAGAGCTCAGGAAGGATTTTGAAAATTAAGTAAGAGAAGAGGAGGAAAAATTGGGAAGTGAAATAAGAATGATGCATGAAAATTATGAAAATCAAGTACCTGCTAAAGGACACCCAAAACAATACTTAGGAAAATAACACCTGAAAAATAGACAAACTCAAATG
>JAQQSW010016448.1:0-11672 GCA_028646575.1 Pseudocheirus occidentalis | reverse complement strand
AATGAAGGAGGGAGGAAGAGAGACAGTGAGCAGTGTATGTAAGTTCCTTAGCTCAGCATTTCACTTGTAACCATTATCCCAGAGCAGTGGGGAGAGAGGAAATCTTTTTGAGCAGATAGGTGACATGATCAGATCTGTCTGTGCATTAGGAGCATTAGGAAAGCCATGCATGAGAAGAGGACTGGAAGCTCAGTATCTCCCAATTCTGATGTGACTATAAAAAAAGGGAATTTGATCTTAGGCTACATTTAGAGCCTAATGGTTTCCAGAACAAGGAAGGGGATGGTTCCATTGTATTCATCCCCACTCAGCCCACATCTGGAGTGTTTTCTGGGTACCATATTTGTAGGAATTATATGAACAAACAAATAGCATGGTTGGGGGTCCTCAAGGCAAACTTATTATTCAGGTAGTGATAAAGGAATTGAGGATATCTAGCCTGTGGAAGAAAAAATTACAGCTTATTAGACCCAAAATGGACCTTGGGTGTTGTGCCAGGTTGCTCAATGGTTTAGTAGATAGAGTGCCTAACTTGGAGTCACCAAGACCAACCCCAGGCCAACCCCAAATGCTTAATGCTCTTTGACCCATGGACAAGTCACTTAACTTTCCTTATCTGTATAACAGGGATAATATAGTAGCTTTTCTTGCCTTCCAGGGTGTGAGGCTCTAATGGGATGGTATTTATAAAGCATTTTTTTGCAAGCCTTCAAATGCTACGTAAATGCCAGCTCTTATTAAACGCATGCACACACATACATATACAGAGTGATTTCTGGTGAGGGGGGAACACCAACAATGGGAAGATCAGGAGAGTTTGGACTCTTGAAGGAGGTGACTTGAATGAGTCTAGGCTAGTCTCTCCTAGATCCATTCTCTAGAAGTCTCTCCTAGATCCATTCCACTAAATTCCATTCTTTGAATAGGCAGACCCAGGACAGCCTGTTCAAATGTACAGAGGTCAGAAACAGATCATCAGTGGGGAGGTGAATTTTGTCTGGAACATAGAGTGTATGAGGTAGAGTAATAAGTAATGTTTAATTCGTCTGGAAAAGTTTATCGGAACCAAATTGTGAAGGGCTTTAATTGCTAAACAGAAGAGTTTGTGAGGCAGTAGGGACAAAATGGATATTTCTTATGCTTGGGAGTGCAGGGGTTATACTTGTGCTTTAAAATATAGAGGAGGAAGAGTCTGGATTCACTATGACCAGTGAGGAGGCTATCAGAATAGTACAGTGAGAGGTAAGGAGTTACCTTTATGATGGTGGTGGCTGTTTGAGGGAAGAGAAAGGAATGGAGGTGAGATCTATGGGACAAAAAGAACTGGGGGAGTTTAGTCTGGGGGAAAAGATTTGCTAACATCATGGGAGTAGTCTTCAAGCACTTGAAAGGATTTCTTGTGGAATAAAGATTAAACATATTCAGTATAGACCCTGATGGGAGAATTAGGACCAATAAATAGGGATTAGAGAGAGAGGCAGATTTTTACCTATTAGGGATAGATAGATTGATTGATAGAGATATGCAGATATAGTTATAGGTATATATTTACACACATACACATATATATGTAAGTATGTATGTGTGTATGTATCCCAGGCATCAGAACTGTTGAAGAAAGAAATGGAAAAGGCTGTCTGTACACATCCCTAAATATCCTTTGACTGTCTAAAGATGATTTGGTTATTGTAAAGATGATTGGACTGAGCAATGTCAAAGAATCCTTCTGACTCTGAATTCCTTATTCTGTTTTCCGTTTATTTGTATTCATGACTTCCTTTCCCCCACTAGATTGTAAACTCCTTGAGAGCAGGCACTGTTTTCTTTGTATTGCCAACACCTAGCACATAATAAGTACTTAGTAAATTTTTATTGAATTGGATTTGATAACTAAAATGTAGCTTCTCCCTAAAAGAAAGTTAAGGACCCCACCACCATCTCATTTAATTTTTCCCAGGCTCCAACACTCCTTGTCATGATTTGAGTTCCTGGGAGTTGGCACAACATCTCTGGGGAACACCAGCTTCTTTGTTCTTTTCTCTTGACATCTGTCAGAAGCCCCACATAGACTTCATGGCCTCAGAAGTGTCTGAGCCCTAGAAAGATGACCTTCCTTTGGTTATAGGTTATGGTTATGGTCTATGGTTACAGAACTGGCAAGCTTCAGAGTAGGGAGGACTTCTTTTGATAACAACAAGGGCCAAGTGATGAGGACTTGGGGGCAAAAGTCCGTTTGGATTGGGTTTAGTGAGCTTTATGTGATTAGATAGTTCCACTTTTGTTGGAGGAAATTGTAATTCTCTCAGTTCTCCTTTTCCATTTTGATGCCTTATCACAATCAAGGCATGGTTGTTGACTTCATCAATAAATAACGGGTGTGTTTCCTCTTCACTCCACGGCATTTATTTCAGAACTAGAGAAAATCCTTCGACATCTCCCCTGACTTTTTTCTGAAAGAATGTCTCATAGAATCAAAGAAATATAGTGTTTTAAAGCAAAAAAAGGAATGTCAAAGATCAGGTTGACCAACCATTCATTTTACAGCTGAGGAAACTGAGGCTGCAGAAGGGTCTTACACGAGAAGAGGTGAGACTAGGATTTAGATCTCCCAACTTCCACTTCTTGTTCACACATCCAGAGTCCCATGCTGCTCAGGTGCTTTTTAGCTTGACATTAGAGAACCCTACTGGTCACTTTGCTCTTGGCTGAGTGAGACCATGGGTAGCTCATGAACATCCACCCTGGTGATGATACTATAGATTACTGTCTCCTCCTGCTCCTCCTGCTCTTATCTCAAGGTCTCGTCTTCCTGCCCTGCTCACTCCTAGAGGTGGATCTAGTCTGATCCAGATTATGGGAGTTGTTGACCCTTGGGTCCCAGCTTAGTTCAATTTGATTCAGCAATTCAGCAGACATTTATTAAAGGCAAGACATTCTGGTAGGTATCATAGATAAAAAATATGAAAAAAAAAGATAGCATCCTTGCCCTCAAGAAGCATACATTCTTGAAGAGTCATAGGACCCCAGAAATACATCATGGAAACATAGTATCAGAACTGAAAGGGACCTTAGACATCATTTAGTCCTCCATCACTTTATAAATAAAGGAAGCTGAAGCCCTGAAAATTGAGATAACTTGACCAGTGTCATGCAGGGAGGAAGCAATAAAGCTGGAATGTGAGTCTGGGTCCTTTTATTTCAAATGCAGCCCTGTTCCTGTGACATTTCATAAATAGGCACTCATTAGGCTGTGGCATCTTAGGATACCATAAAGTACAGAGGAAAGGTCAGAAAGAGAAGTCTGAGAGATCGAGGAGGCAGGGACAGCTCCCTCATCAGGGAAGTCTTGGTGGCCTTGTGGATTTTGAAGGAATAAAAGGATTTTAACAGCCACAGATGTGGGTGGAGTCTGGGGAAGGGATGACATCCATAAATGCACAGAGACAGGGTCAGAAAGAGCAAGACCCAGAACAGTGACTGGTGTTGTTTTTCAGAAGCACAACATAGAAGGGGGGAGGAATGGGGCATGTGTTGGGGGTGGGGAGGCATTCCATTTTCCCTTTTTCAGCACATAGAATACGATTTTAGAATGTTTCCATTTCATTGTAAATGAGCAGTCACATCTAACCCCTACTGTGTGCCTTCTTTTACCAAAGTTCTTCATCATAGACAACCAAAAGACAGACCAGCAGAGTCCACCTTGTGTGAGACCCCCACACCTAACAGACTAGCTGATTAGGACATGTTCCCTGAAATGTGCACGCGTGCGTGCGTGCACACACACACACATACACACCCTCCAAGTCCTGTGACTTTATCTACTTATGAATCCAGTAGGACTGCATTTTCTCTACATTGTAAGTAGACAGAAATTTAGGATCATAAAATGATTTAGAACTGGAAAGAAACTCTGAAGCAATCTGTTTCAATACCTTCATTTTATAGATGGTGTAACAGAGACCTATGTTGGTGAAGATACTGTTTCAGAGGTCATATTGGTAATACGTAGAAAATGCAGGATTGGAACCTGGGTCTTCTCACTCCAATCCATTGCTCCTTCCATTGTGCACTGCCGTTGCCCCTTCACTTGCCCCATGGAGAGTTCTATCCTCAGTGGACCAAATGATGATTTTCCTTACCTTAGCTTGCAATAATAGATGAAACAAAACCTTTTTACTGCTTTGTATGCTAAGTTGAAATAGTGGTTTTTCTTTCCAAAACAAAAATACGAATGTAAAAGTAAATTTGAACCATATTTTTGGGGGGACTGAAAGCTCTGTTAGAGTTTGAATTAATGCTTGGATTGGGGTGGTAGAAAAGAGAATAAATAGAGGAAGCTCGAGATATTGGGGAAGTGGCTCCACAGGACTTTACAGTTGAATGCACATGCGTAGTGAGAGTTGGGGAAAAGAGGCAGAGACTATTGAGGCCTAAACACTGAAAAAAATAGGGGGAGCAGGAAACAGGTTTTTTTTGGGGGGGAGCGAGAAATTCATTTTTGACCATTTTGAATTTGAGCTGGTAATTCCTCACCCACTCCTAAAGTATCTTCTAGCTCTATACCTGTGATTCCGTGAATAAATGTATTTATTAAGTTCTTGCTGTATTCCAGGCCCTGTGCACAGGAGATGCAAATGCAAGCAAGTAAAATAGTCCCCCACCCTCAAGAAGTGTACATTCTAATAGAAAAAGCTGACATCTCTGTGAAGTAGTACTTTGGAGAGGGGTGTCAGAAAGAAGGATGATCCAGATATAGGGCAGCTGATTGAGGGAACCTTGACAAGAATAGTTATGTTGATCTGATTACCCTGCTCTGAGGCAGGGCAGGGGGAGAGGGACAGCAGTACCCACTTGACAGCATGGCGTGGAGAGCACAGTGGTCCTCCTAATGTGACATGGTGGCCAAGATCAAGTGAAATGCTCAATAGTCAGTGCAGGTGATCTTATTAAGGGGATGCATTAGCCAGCCTTCTATAATCGCAGTCAGTTTAGCAGATACTTAGCTCTGGGTTACTTAGGGCTAAGTATGGAAGGTGTGAGCCTGGTCCACTGATGATGTGGCAGAAGGGGATTGGCTGAGACAGGAGGCCAGTGTGTGTATATAAACAAGAATTCCAGAAACAGACAGAGACAAAATGTTGGAATGTGGAGGCAGAATCATGGAGACTGAAGCTGGCTGAGAGAGAGAGAGAGAGAGAGAGAGAGACAGACAGAGAGACAGAGAGAGAGAAAAAGAGACAGACAGAGACAGAGAGAGGGAGAGAGGGAGGGAGGGAGGGAGGGAGGAAGGTAGTGTGTGTTTCTCTCTCAGCATCTGAGTTGGAATTTTCCTGAGACCAGAATCTGGTGAAGACTACCTGGAAGGTTGAGAGGGCTTGCCTGGAAGGCCAGTATTCCTCCTTCTGCGTTCTAGTGCCAGCTGAACTGCTGGAGGACTAAAGAAGCATGACCTGGATAAACCTTTGTTGATTTGTGGCTTGGCTGATCTTTGAGCTCCCGGAAACAGAGAGGGTTTGAGATGTGCTGGACCCTGTGAACTTTGGTATGTACCAGGGACTGCCTGGAGGACTGGACAAGGACCTGGCAGCTGCCTGCTTCTGAATCCAGGATTCAGGAGGGAGCTGGAACCACAGAAGGGGATTCAGGGAATCAGAGAGACTACCCTGAGTCAAGATGAAGAAAAGGCCTCCCCTTGGGCAAAATTGAGGATTGCTGGACACCAAGGGGTGGAGGATTTGCGTGGTTTTCTAATGATTGTGTTTAGTGATTGATTGAGTTGATGTATGGTTGCCCCATGAGTGGAAGATTGATTATTGTATTATGAATTGACTGAATGATTAAGTTAATGATTTGCCCCGTGAGTGGAAGACTGATTATTGTATTGTGAATTGATTGAATGATTGAGTATTGACTACTGTATTGTGAATTGATCGAATGCTTTGTTCTAAATATTATGGCCACTGTAGTGAAAACTGTGTGGCCATTCTCATGTTAAGCTGTTATGAACACTATATTGTGATTTTCTGTGATAAGATGTAATATTGTGAATATTATATTGTGATATATTGTGAATGTCTGCCTTGATTTGTAATGGAATAAACAGAGCATTCACTATACTGTGTAATTTGAACCTTAAAAGCTGTTCACAGTAGCATTCTTCAGGAAATCTGCTGGTGCGTGGTGTTACACCTTCTTACCTTCAAGGATTGTAGAGTCCACTAGAAGAGATCATACCTGTGATCAGTGATGATGCAGGAGGGTATGTGATTTCCAGGAAGTGGCTCTCAATGATTTTGTCTATGGTGGATGGATGTCTGTAATATCTTTGTTCTTCACCTCACTTGGATGGATGGGAGACCTGTTCCCTAAAGAGACAGGAAGACTCATCAATCTGTCATGTTGCATAATGAAGACAGTTGAAATAATAAGGAAAGTGGGTGCAGAGGGAAGGGAACAAGCATTTATTAAATACCTGCTAATTTCCAGGCACTTTGCTGCAAATATCTCTTCTGATCGTCATCAAAACCTGTGAGGCAGATGCTGTCATGATCCCCATTTTTACAGTTGAGGAAACTGAGGCAGTCAGAGGTTCAGTGACTTCTTTGGGATTTGAACTCTTTCCACTGCACTATCTAGCTGCCTAATAAGTTCTTTGAGGGCAGGGACTGTGTATCCCCACCTTTGCTCATTAATAAATACTTAATCTGACTGGTATCTCTCCCTCAAGTTGGTGTCTCCCCAGTCAATCGCCCTCCACTCAGCTGTCAGATTAATCTTCTTAAAGTGTAAATCTGACATGTTACTACTGGTTCAATAAAGATCACTGGCTTCCCATCACTTCTAGAATCAAACATAAAGTCCTCTGTTTGGCATTCAGAGCCTTTTACAAGCTGTCCCTCTCCCAGCTT
This sequence comes from Pseudocheirus occidentalis, assembly GCA_028646575.1. NCBI lineage: Eukaryota > Metazoa > Chordata > Mammalia > Diprotodontia > Pseudocheiridae > Pseudocheirus > Pseudocheirus occidentalis. The sequence goes on along the minus strand of JAQQSW010016448.1, from coordinate 4,764 downwards.
CCCAGTCTTCTTACTCTCCCCAAAGCTCCCTGCTTCAAGTGACACTGGCCTCTTGCTGTTCCTCTAGCAGAACTCTCCATCTTTCCCCTCTGTTCATTTGGTCTGGCTGTCTCCCATGCCTGGAATGCTCTCCTGGCTTCCTTCAAGTCCCAGATAAAATCCCACCCTTGATCCCCTTTTAATGCTAATACCTCCCCTCTCTTGATTATTTTTAATTTACCCCATTTATATCTTGATTATAAATAGTTATTTTCTTGTGGTCTTCCCCAATAGACTCAGCTCCTCAAAAGCAGCACAGTGTCTGGTATATAGTAGGTGCTTAATACTGGAGGCAGGAAGCCCTGAGTTCAAATCTAGCCTCAGATACTTTCTACCCTGTCAAGTTCACTTCACCCTGTTTTTCCTCAGTTTCCTCATCTGTCAAATGAGCTGGAGGAGGAAATTACAGACCACTCCAATATACTTGCCAAGATAATCCCAGTGGGGTCACAGAGGGTTGGACACTACTGAAAATGACAACAACAAAATGCTTATTGACTGACTAACAACTATTGAGAATGGAATTGAATCCTTCAGTGGATAAAGGTGGTACTTTCCAAATCACTGTGCAGATAGTTATCTAACCCATGCCCTTAGACGGAGGGAGGAAAAGGTGGTACCAGGAATCTGGCTGTTAAATTCAAGGCAGGAGGAAGAGGAGCAGGGAAAGAAGGGAGCTAAATTCAGAAAGAAATGCTAATGGAATCCGGAGAAATTCTACCTGTTTTTGCTTTGTTCCATTTGATTCTCATGTCCTGTTTTGCCTGAACCTTTTTTTAGACTAGTAATAGTTCTTCTGCAACTATTGTGTCAGGAGTAGTTGATCTGAACAAGCTGACCTATATCTTTTCCCTTTCAGAACCTGGCTCCCAGAAATAGCTTGTCTGCTCCTGCTTCTGCTGTCTCTCCACCCACTTACTTTTTATAATCAAGATTCTGACTCCCACCGCTCAAATCTCTTCTGTCTAGGGCTACCAAAAATCTCTCATCTGCTAAATCTGATTGACCTTTCTGTTCTCATCCCCCCTTTGCCTAGATTTGATACTGCTCACCATCTTTTCTCCGGGATGCTCTCTCATTTGTTCCTCAAAGCAATTCTGTGAGGTAGATACCAAAGCATGGATGGATGGATTCATGGACAGATGGATAGGAGGATGAAGATGGATAGATGGATAAAATATTCATCAAGCACTTACTATGTATTGAAGCAAGCAGCTAGGTGGCTCAGTGGATAGAGCTCTATCTAAGCTTGGAGTAAGACCTGAGCTCAAATTCATCCTTAGACATTTACTAGCTGTGTGACCTTGGGTGAGTTACTGAGCTGGAGAAGGAAATGGAAATCACATCACTATCTCTGCCTATAGACCACATAGTCCACAGGGCCATGAGGGCACCACTAAGTGATGGTACAGCAATAACACTGTGTATTGAACACTGTGCTAACCCCTAGTGATGAAAATGCAAGCAATCAAAATAATCCTTCCCTTCAGCGAGCTTATCATCAGATAGCTGATGACTGCAACAATGCAATTCAATAAATAATTATTAAGCAGCTATTCTGTTCTGGGCATTATGCTAAGCCACCAGGAAAGGGCCTGATGAAGAGACTTCAGATTATATCAGTTTATCCTGGGAGGGACATCACGTTCAGATACAAAATGGAGAGTTACATACAGCACGTGCAGTGGCTGAAATTCCAGGTATTACTATCCCCATTTTACAGATGAAGAAATTAAGAAATGAAGTTTAATGACTTGCCTAGAGCCACATAACTAGTGTCGCAGCCAGAATTTGAACCTGAGTCTGCCTGTTTTCCAACCCAAACTCCCATCTACTATGGCAGGTTGACATCCTATAACTATTATTTTTATATGTATTTTAAATATATTTAAATATATTTCATATATTTATAATAAAATATATTATATTTTATATCTCAAATTGTAAGAAATATTTAGTTCTAACATTTCTCCTGTGAACCAGTCCAAAAACTCTAGCTGCCTGCCAACCAGAGCCATCTGGATGGCCCCCAGGTCTCAAACTCAGTGTGGCTGTAGATATGCTTTATTATTATATATCATAATCTTATTATCATATATTATCATTATAGCATAGAATGCTTTTTCTCTTTGCATGATTTTTGTGACCCAGGATCACAGCCTCAGTTGTCCTTCAATCTTCCCTCTCCGTTCTCAGAATCCACAAATCCCAGGCTTGAACATCTGACCTGAGGCTCCCAAGCCCAGATCAGATTTGAACAGGCAGTTATTTGTGGCATGGGATGGAAATTCTTTGAGGAAGTAATGGCATAGACAAAGAAATGGAGGTAGGAAGACTAACAAGCATAAAATTATTATTTCACCTTTTAATTTTCACATACTTGCATTTCCTTGTCAAATGTAAATTATTAACATTCTAGCCCTGCAATAAAAACCATTTAAAAAAGGACTCCTGTGTATCCTGAGAGTCTAAATACCCCAGAGACCACAAAATAGCATATTTACATCATAGATTTAGAATGGAAAAAGAACTTAAAAGTCAACCAGTAGAATTTTTATTAAACAGTTAAGGAAACTGAGGCCCAGTAAAGTTAAGGTTACTTGATGCTTTATTGTTTAGTTTTTTAGCATGTCCAATTCTTTTGTTGACCCCATTTGGGGTTTTCTTGGCAAAGATATTGGAGTGTTTTGCCATTTCCTTCTCCAACTAATTTGACAGATGAGGAAACTGAGGTAAACAGGGTTAAGTGACTTGCCCAGGGTCACACAGCTGGTAAGTGTCTGAGGTCATATTTGAACTCAGGAAGAGATGTCCTGACTCTAGGCCTGGAATTCTATCCACTGCACCATTAGCTGCCGAAGTGAAATTAATAAGGGATAAAGACATGATTTGAACCGAAACGTCTGACTCCAAAGATACAGTTAAAGCCCTTACCACATCTTGGCCTTAGAAGGTTAAGTGCTCAAGGGTTAGTCAGTGCTTAGCCCAGTACTTGGCACATGACAGGTGCTTAATAAATGTTTGTTGATTTATTGATTGAGCAAAAGTCTTCCCTAATCTTGAGGCTGTCTACTACACTAGGCTCCCTTTTGTTAGAAGCCATTATGCTCCATATGTCAAAAGAAATAGTTCAAAGACTGTGTACCTTGGGGCAGAACTGCTGGCTTCACTTCTGTAAATTAGCCTGGCACATTTGTGTTCAACTGCTATGAGAGTTTAAAGCTGATGGTATGACGTGATGGGAGAGGTGGGCAGCTGGGGAGATGACCACAATGGAGCCTCTTCAAGGGCAGTCAGCATTTGTGGGGACATAAAGGGTGTTTATGGAGTCAGGGCTGCTCTTCCTGCTTCTCTTAAAAAACGCCTTTGTTGACAAGAAGGCAATCTATACGTGCTTGTGTGGTCCCAAGTGGACATTCCTTCCAAAGAACATTTTGAAATAGCATCTTTTTTCCAGAATGAGTGTTTGCACCGGCTAGACTCATTGTCCTAACAAGTGTGTTGAAGGAAAAAAAAAAGTCTATTTCTGTTTTGGTCACAGGTCTGTCATAAAGATTATATTCATTGTTCTTTATTCTAGAGTCAGGCATTGTTTCCTTGGAGAGAAAGCCTGAAACTGGTAGAGTCCATGCATGCTCTTGGATATGTCTTTAACACATTTACAAGACATTTTGAAGTGACTTTTATAACGATACTGAGCCAGGAAAATGCTATCATAGGATAAAGCATGTAACAATCCTAGTAGTGGAACTATGGTCACTTAATCTTTCCTAAACACCCCTGGAGAAAAACTGTTCGTCCCTCTTAAACCACTCCCAAAGTAATCAAAGGGACTTCCTCTCTCCCTCTAATGAATAATTTCTTCAGAACAGAATTAAGGGTACTGCCATGCAGGGAGGACCAAGATCATGCCCTATACAGGAGGTATTCGTCCAGGTCTGCTCACTCTTTTCCATTTTCTGGGCCTGCTTTTTGCTCTTGATTTTTATATGCCTTCCTCATATTTAATAGTTTTTGAAAGGAAGGATATTATTGAAGAGCATTCTCTAAAAATTTTGATTGAGTACTGATAAAATTTCTTTTCTTCAGGTAGGTGTGGAAAGAACTTTTGAGAGGAGAAATTACTGCCTTAGTATTACTGTATTTATTATTTAAAAAAAAATACATTCAGTTAAAAACACAAGAGGTCTTTACTGTGCTTCCACAGCAAGCACTCACTGGGGATTCACTTCGTGCCTGGTCCTGTAGCTTGATGGCCCATGAGACAAAGGTGAGTTAAAAGACAGTCCCTTTTCTAAAGGACAATCGATAGGAGAGGTAAGAGGCACGTGCAAAAAAACAGCCTACAAGGCATACTTTGGAGTAGGAGAGACTAAAAAGCAGTGCAGTGAGGGCTTTATGGAACAAGGGGCCTGTTCACATAGATGGAACTGTGGCTGAGAACTGTGGCTGGACTTGGGAGTCCGGAAGGTCAGACTTCAATCCATCCTCTATCACACTAGCTAGAATTATACCCTGCTAAGTGAATTAGGCTCAAAACCTGTTCATTCAGCTTGTCCTCAACTCAGAGAATCCTCAGCTCTTTCCCTTCCACTAGGACTGTTTGTTTATCCAGAGCTCCTGTGAAACACTGAGCCCACATGAACAAATATACTATACGAGAAAGGAACAGGTATGGCCACTTCCTGGAGCTCAGCTTTCTGGTCCAGCTAATAAGTGTCAGGG
>JAQQSW010016447.1:0-11672 GCA_028646575.1 Pseudocheirus occidentalis | reverse complement strand
TATTCACTGTGCCACCTAGCTGCCCCTAAATATCTCCATTTCTAAAAAAATCCCTAGAGCATTTAATTGATAATTGATAATTATGCAGTAGAATATATGATTGTAGATGGTTCTTGTGGGGTTGGTAATGGTAAGGTATGGCCTACCTTTAAGTATCATTTATATCATATTTCCTAGGTGGTATTTACTGTGTTGTTTATCTCTGACTTTTATCAAGATACAAAGATGTTCTAATATGACATAGGCTTGTGAATATGTGGCTTTGTGGTCTCTAATGAACAGTGAGATGGATGGATGGATGGATGGATGGATGGATGTGTATTATAAATAAATACAACATAATATCTATGTGTATATTATCCTATATTGAGGCATAGAATGATTGTTTTAAAATTTGATGTTTTTGTTCGATTCAAATATATTTGATGGGGAATCAAAAAGAGTACAGCAAAGATGCATTGAGATATAGATACATATCTATCTAGACAGTTACCTATTATCAATATCTCTGTGTGTATACATATATGTGTATATGTATGTGTATATATGTATATATGCATGTAGATGAATACACATCTCAACAGCTATCCCTTAAAGCAGTGGTTCTCAACCTATGGGTTGCGACCCCTTTGAGGGTTGAATGAACTTTCCCAGGGATTACAGGGGGCGCCTAAGACCATCAGAAAACACATATTTCCGGTGGTCTAGGGAACCGAGACACCGCTCCTCTATCTGTATCCAGGCGGGTCTGCCCACATGCAGATACACCCACATACAAGTATTAAAGGGTCACAGCATTAGGAAGGTTGAGAATCACTGGCTTAAAGGCTCAAAGGGGAATGAGCGAGAGTAGCACCAGTTCCCACCAATTGTTGGAAGACTGATCGGTGCCAAAGAGTAGCACTATACCTTTAATAATTTCTTCAGTAATCTATACTAGTGGATCATATGTCAACTGAAAACAAGAATGAAATGAAGGTAAACAAGAACACAACGGCAGAAAAACAAATAAATGAAGACATATTACAAACATGTTACAAAACAGGATACTAGCTTTCTATTGTCTGTATCTGATGATGGCCTTCGAATGCCGACAAAACTGTGATTCAGGCCACCAAGAAGAATCTTTCTCTCATTATTGTGTTATTGAACTAACATCAGCTACCCTTGGGTAGCTAATATATGCTAATATAACTTTGCAATGCTAATTAAATGGTTCATCTTACCTGCTTTCCCAAAGATTGATTCCTATTTATTCACTAAGAATCTAATAATTTGTATTATAAATGAGTCAGGACTACATATTCGTTCGGAAAGTAAGCAAACTAATTTTTACCTTATTTTTTCAAATAATATGCTTAAAAATAAGCTGAGATGGCAAAAGAAAATGTATTACATATGAAACACATTTATTCCTGTTTATAAATTTGAATAAAGTGGAAAAGTAATTCTTGTTCAATAACAAATGGTCTAGAATATACTGTCTCAATTTCATTAAATCTTATCCATGCAACGTTTCTAAATAGAAAGGCTTATAATCTCATAGTCAATCAACCAATCACTTACTAAGCATTTATTAAGTACCCATCATGGACCAGCCCCAGAACATGAATCTTTACATAAGTATGGTTGCTTTACAATGGTAGCAAAGGCTAAATTTTAAAATGGGACAGTTCCATTTAAAATAAATATGTGCACAACTGACCTGCCACCATGAAATTTAAGATGTAGTTAAACTCATGTTCTCCTTTATTTGCTGGTATCTAGATTGTAAAATTAGAAGGCTAGAGATGAGCAGAGGTAGCTAAGGAGGGATAAGTGAAATAAAGCCATACAAAAAACCAGACATCTATCTCTGTATCTAATATGTTTCTTAAATAATACCAACACTCTATTTTTAAAAGTAATGCTAGGAGAGATTATTCAGGGAATTTTCCATTTTCTCCTTAATTCTATTCACTATCCTTCAATATATTTTGCCAGTTCTATTAAAAAGTTTAAATTGTGTGCTTAAAGATTGTAAAATACTGTAAAAAAGAGATAGGCCAGTTCCCTGTGGAGTTAATCTCTTAAGTGATTAAGTATTTAACTTTCTATATCATCTGCATTCTACAGATATCACTTGGTATGTCAGCTCTGCTTAGAAGAGAACTACAGCATTCAAATATTTGTTGTTCGTGACTTATGGATATGATCTGCATAACTGTACATGTATAACCTATATGAAATTGCTTGCTCCCCGAGGGAGGGAATTTGGAACTTGAAGTTTTAAAAACAAATGTTAAAATTGTTCTTACATATAATTGGGGAAAAATTAAATAATAAATACAAAAAAGTCACTTCACACATATATGTATGTATATATATGTGTGTGTGTGTATATGTATATGTATATGTATAAAGTTGTTGTTATTCAGTTGGTTCAGTCATGTCCAACTCTTCATGACTCCATTTGGGGTTTTCTTGGCAAAGACACTGGAGTGGTTTGCCATTTCCTTCTCCAGATCATTTTACAGATGACAGAACTGAGGCAAATAGGATTAAATGTCTTGATTGGGTTCACACAGCTAGTAAGTGTCTGAGGCTGAATTTGAATTCAGGTCTTCCTAACTACAAGCCCAGAGCTCTCTCCACTGTGCTACCTAGACATCTATGAATGTCCCACAGACATCTTAAATTCGATATGTCCAAAACATGTCTTTCCTCCCAAACCCTCCCTTTTCCTAACTTTCCTAATATTGTTGGGGCTTTGCATCCCCCCAGTCACCAAGGTGGATAACCTTGGTGTCAGTCTCAGCTCCTCACTCTCTCAACCTCAACACCACTCCCACCCACACATTTACTCCTCTGCCAAATCGTGCTGATTCAGTGTATCTCTCTGCATTTTCTCCTGTACAGATGATCCCTTCCTGTCCTCTGGCATTATTATCAGCCTGGTCCAGACTCTCGTTACCTTATGGTTACACTACTGAAATACCCACCAGGATCACCCCTCCCTCAGGTCTTCTCCATCTCCACTCCATCCTCTACCCAGTTGTCAAAGTGACCTTCCTAAGGCTCAAGTTTGACAATATCCACCACTCCCCATTCGGTAAACTCCAATGCCTCCCTATTACCTCCATAATCAAATTTTTAAAAATTATGTTTGACATTGAAAACCTTCATAACCTTTCCCCCTTTAACCTTCCCAAGTCTTCTGATGCCTTATTTCCCTCCCTATATTCTAAGCAAGCCAGTGACCGCTGTCTTCTTTCTGGTTCTTTGAACACAACACGTCATCTGATTCTGTGCTTTGTCACTGGTTCTCTCTTATACTCCAAATGTTCCCCCTCCCCATCTCTACCTCCCACCTTCTTTCAGGTCCTAGCTAAAACCCACCTGCTAAAGAAGATTTTCTGGACATTCACTCCAATTTACCTTATTTATACATAGTTGTTCGTGTGATATTCCTAATTAGGCTGTGAACTTTTTTTGTCTGGCTCAGTTTCTTGGTGTAAGAACTTAATAAACGCTTTTTGATATGACTTGGCTATATATTTTTATATGTATTTGTCTTCTCCAATAGAACAAAAGATCCTCATGATAGGAATTATTTTATTCTTTGTACTTTTACCTCCAAGTATAGGATTCAGTCAAAGATTCAGTCTTCTTTACACTTGAAGACCTACCAGGCCACATGTGGCCAGGAGGCCAGAGATTCTCCTCTGAGCCCTCTCCACCCAAGTATCTAGAGCAGTGCCCAGCCTAGGGCAGGAAACAAGTAAATGCCTGCTAATTAATTAATTTATTGATTGATTCCACTCGAAAGAAATCAACATCAGCTTCCCAATTCTTCACATTCTTTCCTTCCCTTGACCTGCTCCTGTCGTTAACCTCAGCTATGCACAGAGAAAGGTCTTGAAAACAATCACTCTCAACATTCTACTTCAGTATCATGAACTCCATTCAGTCTCTTTCCCTCAAGACTCTCCCCACTCCAATTCACCCTTCACTCAGCGACCAAGGTGATTTTTCTAACAATTAAGGCTAACCATGTGACCCCTGCCCCTCAAAGAGTCTTAGTGGCTCCCTATTATCTCCAAAAAGTCCTTTCTATTTAAAATGTTTCATGACCTGACTTTAGTTCTTCACACCTTTCCAGCCTTCTTATAATTTACTCCCATGCACTCTACAATCTGGTTACTCAGCAGACTCACATGCAATACTTCACCTCCCTTTTCTGGGTCTTTAATTATCTTCCATGCCTAGAATGTTCTCCCTCTTCACACTTACCTCTTGGCTTTTCTGTCTTTCTTCAAACCCATCTGACTTTCTCCTATTCTATATCTCTTGTATTTACGTGACTATTATCTTGTTGTCTCTACCATTGGCAGGAGAGTTCCTTGAGATGTGGTGACTTTCACTTTCTTTGTATCCCTGATGTTTAGCAGAGCTCCCTGCACTGAGTAAATACTTGTGGATTGACTGAAATCCTCTGTGGGTTTAGCTAAACACAGCTAGTTTGTGGGCTGTCTGTCTTTCCAACAGTCTGGTTCATTTATGTTCCCTTGGTGTTAACAAAGATCTTTGACAATGCTAATATATAACCAGAGCGTGTGTTTCTTCCAATTACATAATGACATTTTCACCAAGCAGGGTCTCCAGACTATTTGATTTTATCCTTTTTTTCCAATAAATCTCCCAAAAGAAGATGGTAAGGATGATTTGATTTCATACCCCACAGCTATCTCCAAGGGCAAGACAGTCTTACACTAAGGTTCAAAAACTAATTATAAATTTAATGAAGATGATCTGTGCAGTTTTATTAAACATAAGCTCAACACAGCCTCTGAAATTTTAAAATACAAAGTCTGCTCAGAAAACATCTGACTGTGCCTTTTGTACACATGCAAATATGAAGTAAATAATATTCACAGAAAATCAAGTTTGTCAAAGCTAAAGAAAACAGATGGCTCTCTCCTTGGGCACAGCTTCCAAATTATCCTTTTCTCTTTATATTCTTCTTGTTTTCTCAATATCTGTTTAACAAAAAAGTCATGATAATTTTTAAAAAATTATTAAACTATAACAAAAATATTTTAAAACAAGATAAATCTCCAGCTATCTATGAAAAGACAAAACTGAAATTCCAAACTTCTAAATACATAGAATTTTATATCCCCAAAATAGATAGGTTGTTGTTTTCCTTTATGAAATCTCTTTCTTCATTTCAAAATGTACTTTCTTCACTTTCACTTTGGTCTATCAGAATGCTCGTCTTTTTATCTTCAAAAGTCAGGTAGTTCTGGAGTAAATGAGAGGCATTAATTCCATAACCATTGATGAGACGGCCGTTTAGTCACAATGATTTTGCAGTATAGTGTAAGCACGTCTCAGGGCTTTGAATTCACCAACTCATTTGGCAAGTTAGACGACGTTCCATAGAATTCCTTGTTTGGAGAGTCTAATCAAATTACCTCTGTATTATGGATATATAGTATTTTACAGTTTACAAAGTGTATTCACATGAATTATTTCATCTGTTTCTTACAACAACCCCAAAGGTTAAGGCAGTTATTATTATTACTATTATTATTGGTTGGGGGTTTTTTGTTTTATTTTGTTTTTTACAAATGAGGTAACTGAGTCTGATGGGTTATTAGCTGTAACATAACTAATAAGTGAGATATTAGGAAAGCTTTTTACAAAGTTTTTATTAATCTACCACCCTACAATATTCCATCTCCTTCCAATTTTCAAATAATAATGAAAAAGACAAATATAATAATCAAATAAAAGCAGTTTGTAAGTTTTTCCAAAAGGTCACTTCTTAGTACTGACCCCTCTCTCCCCCTCTATGAAGTCTTCTAATACTGTAAGCTATAGAACATGTGCCAATCTGCAATTAGGATAAGGAGTTTCTTATATCAGTGTAATCACAAACTTAGATCAAGGACAAAGGAACATGGGATAAATGAAAGTTTAAACTTATATAATTGGGAATATGGGGGAAAATGCCATTTATGTTTTTCTTATGTCCCAGTTTTTTTTATGGCTTGGTTTTTAGAAGAGTATTGATGTTAATATGCCTGAGGTTTTCTTCATTCTTAGAATTAGAAAGAAACAAAGCAAGATACCTCTCTTGCTAATTCACCAACTTAAACTGGGAGAAGGTATTTCCTGATCCTGGAGTTCCCTTTGCTAATGAAATCACATGCCCAGTCTCATTTCTGCTTGAATGCTAATAGAACAGACTAATGCCTACAAAGAGATGGAATCTGACTCCTATTTCTTTTACTGATACAAATAATGATGCCATTATTGACTTGAAATATTTAAAAGTTGGTGTCTGTTGTCTAGAATGGGGAATAGGATTCGTCTGGTTAGCTAAACCTAATTGAACCTTTCTAATTAAGACTGTTAGTAGGGATGGGTATAATTTCCAAAAGAGGAATATCTCTGTACCACTGCAGGTCTGTACCAGAGTGTTACAGCATTACCCAGAACACCACGATGGGAAGAGCTGCCCGGGATCAAATAGTCAATATATGTCAAAGGTAGAACTTGAACCCAGCTCTTCCTGGCCCTCTATCCACTATGCCATGTTGCTCCTCTGGCCCATTATCCAGTGTCAGGCAAGCTGCCCCTGCTCATTAGGATTCTAGGGGACCTTGAAGGGTTTGGTAGTATTTCCTCTCATTAGGGCCATTGGTTCAAGGTCCCATCAGTAAGCCTGACTACTTTGGTGAGTGAGGCCCTCCTAGAGCAGACCTATCCAACATACTGATTGCAAGCAGCCAGAGAAAATTGTAGTGTTGCCACTGAGCAGTCTCCTCTTTGTCAAGCAACCAACTGTCATCAATCTTTCTCTAGTCTAACCTATCTGTGGGCAAAGAAGTTTAACCTATTTTAATTTTGATCCCAACCTACTGCCAAATTGTGTGAGTCTTTCCTAGAGCCTCCATTTTGTGAAGGGTCAAGTCAACAACCCTTCATTCCCCTCCATAAACCTGACAGTCTTTTTTTAGATATCCCTAGCTACTACTGCATAGCAAAATGAAAGATTCCTTCTAACCAGATCGTTAGAAAACCACAGGGCAACTAGGAAGCCCAGTAGACAGGACATTGGGGCTGGAGCCAGGAAGACTCATCTTCCTAGATTCAAGTCTACTCTCAGACACATTGGATTGCAAGCACCTTGAGGGCAGGGAGCCTTTTTCTTTTTCTTATTTGTATTCCCAGCACTTAGCGCAATGCCAGCATATAGGTGGTGCTTAATAAATGTATATTGAGTTGAACTGGTTGCTGAATGACTTCTCTTATTCTGTTTCTATTTGTTTCTCTGCTCAGTTAGACACTCCTCAAAAACATCTGGAGCATTGATTATTTCCAGTTTCAAGCTTAGCTGATATAGTTCTAAAGTCTGTCCTCCCTCCCTTTCATCAGACAGTTATGACTACAGCCCGCAGTTGCAACATAGTTTTGCTCTCTATATCTCCCCAATTTATAACACTCAGTTCATCAGGTTCAAAATCATCAGTTGCTTGTCTCCCAGTCATACTAACCCCTAGCAACCAACTCTATGAGAAAACCCTTTCTCTCTGATCAGACTTAACTCACCAACAAACATTAAAGGGACCATATAATGATTACCAGTTATCCAAAAATGGAAACATACTAAAATATAATTAACTTTAAAACTAAACTGAATCTAATTTAATCTTTTTATTTTAAAAATTCAAATGAATCATTTTAATTCAGAATATACTTAGATATCCTGAAGAATTTTAGACATCCTTATGAATATAAATTATTATTTTCCTATAGATATGTAGAAGTGATGGTCATTAAAGTGTTCTGGTTAATAAGCTGCCTAATTACCAAAAGCATCTGTACTTTGGAAAAATTCAGCTTCTTGTCTTTGGATCATATATCAATAGTTTTAAAGGACCTTGAAGGCCACCTAATCCAAACCCCTCATTTAATCCCATGAGGAAATGCTAACTTCAGATTGGGAAAGAATAATCTTGGTGACCATTGCTCTTGAGAAAGAAATGTTCCATTTCCAAATCACATAGACCTTGAGCTATTGGAAAACCAGTTGTTACCATCTAAAATATATGAGTAACTTTTTTTATTTTTTACAAAAATAAATACTATTTTGACCCACATAGGAACCCATATTGCATCAAGACAAATTTAAGTCCATGATGCAAAGGCAAGTAGACAATTACATCAATACAAGTTCACACATTCCTAATGATAATCAAAGCAAGAGAAATAGTCATATAAGGAAGGTAACTAACATATTGGGGGAAAGGGTTTGGTTTTCCCCTTAGCCGACATAAAAATGTTACCAAGCTTATTTACCATTCTCTGGTCTAGATTTTCTTCTTTTGTGTAACAAAATAAGTATATGTGACATTGTTTAGGAAATATGATGAAGTATTCAAGAAAAAATAATTTAAAGTTTGATCAAAACAATCATGGTATCATTTACCATGATTTCTCCAGGTACTGGTCAATTTCTGAAATACATAATTACTACTGTCATTATTATACTGTCATTACTACGACATAGTTACCATTCTAAGCCAACTTTTTTCTCCTACCTTTTCAGTTCTGGTATATGCAGAATAAATTTAAGAAGCTTAAGATAAAACAGGCAAAGCTGGACCAAAAGGCAGAAGGATACAGTCCCTTCCTGGAAAGAGGATTTTGTGGCGAACCATTTCTCCCATAATGCAGCCTACAGACCATATATCCACTAGAACAGCAGAGATTAGGGAAATGAAGGAGAGGAAAAAAAGCAAAGTTAACTAACACAATTTATTCTTAAAGAGGGGGGAGGCAAGGAGCTTGATTAGAAAATACCATTTTTTACTTCCCATACAGCAAGGACCAAAAGAGAGTGGTAAAGAATTTAGTAGCTAAATATATGGATAAAATAACTGTAATTGTAAGAACTCAGATTAACTCAACAAACAAGTCCTTCATATTTAGAGTATTTCATTGAAGTTTATCTCAGCAATCTTCTCTGACATTTGTAACAGGTAAAACAAAATAAAACTAAAAAAAAAAAACAAAAAACAAAACCCAACCAACCCAGACAAGCTAAATATCATTAAGACCAACCAATTGAAAGAGGATTAACATTAAAGATATCTGGAATCTTTCAGAGCAAAGTGATCAGCTGATAAACTACTGAACCCAGCTCAAGAAGGGAGAACTCTTTTTTTCTCTTTCCTCCTCTAAAATAACTACAGTTTGAGTATAACTTTGTTCTTCACCCATAAGGGTAACGAAAAGAACACAAATCAACCTGGGCAGGGAATTGGTGCCAGTTTCAGAGCTGCCTAATAAGAGTGTGTGTTCAGAATCTGAGTCAGTGAATTAGTGAGGGTTCCAGTTGGCAAAATAAACTTTCCAACAAACTTGGGCCTTAAAAAACTGTAAAATGGCCTCAAAATCTCTGAAGCATTTCAACCTGTGGTTGCTCATGGCTTTACTCTTTCCTCACAGGAACTGGCAATATTTATGAGACAAAATTTAGGCACAGTTTTTCCATTTTTCATCTTCCAAAAAACAAAGATATAAGTCAAAATTCATAGTGACAGCATTTTTGATCACAGAGGCAAAATGAATTTGCCTGTTTTCCCCCCTGATTTTCTGGAAAGTTTATTTTGCCAACTGGAACCCTCACTAATTGTTTTTATAAGTTCTACAACTCTTTTTCCCCTTTGTTTTCACTCCATTTTATTATGTAAAAAAAAATAAAACAAGGAATTTTTTTTTCCTATAACACAAAATAAAGCTAAAATATTTCTTTTAGGAAAAGAGGTTGGAAGTAGTAGGTGCTTAGGATGGCTGGATCATGGAAGGGACAAAGAGCTCCCTTCTACCTGAAGGCTTCCATGGTTCCAGGGAGAGCAGGGGCCAGATGTTTGTACTTAGTGGATCTAATACAGTCAGCTACGAAATGAAATAGGAATTTCTGTGTTACTCATATAAGTGCTAAAGAGGGAAAGAGAAGAGTGGGAAGACCTCAGGTTAATATTACAACATGACTCTGAAGAAAAGAAATGGAAGAAGCAAATTTAGGTCCTCAGTTACACTTTTCATTCTTGTCTTTCTTTTGAAAATGAGTTTCCTTTTAATCTAGAAATTTTATTTTGCAGAAATAAAAATCCTCTGGCTTCTTTTTCAATGATACACACTCGCTGTTACTTATGATTTGAAGCAAGGACTAGAATTCCACTACTCTTCGAAAAATGTCTCAGAGCACAGACCTTGTTGCCCTCAATAGCTCTTATTGTCAAGACTTTCCAAACAGCTGGACATTTTTTTTTCTCTTCCAAACAACTGCACCAAAAATGCTCTCTGTATACCACCCAGAATGTGTTTTCTCTAACAGGGACAACAATTAACATAGTCTTATGAAAAAGGTCATCTGCAGAGCTAAATGAAAAGTCAATGAATTTTTTTATGCTAGAGAATAAAAATCTGAGTAAAGTGGAAATGTTGTGGGTGTTCATTTCATTAACAAACAAGGAAGGCAGTGGCTTTACCAATTACTTTTTTTAAAAAAGGAAGGAAGGAAATAAACATGAATTAAGTCCCTACTGTGTGCCAGGCACTGTGCTAAACACTTTATAAAAATTATCTTAGTCTATCCTCACAATAACCCTGCGAGGTAGGTGCTATCATCCTCATTTTACAGTAGAAGAAACTGAGGCAGACAGATTAAGTGGCTTGCACAGGATCACACAGCTAGGAAGTGTCTGTCTGAGTTCAGATTTAAACTCAATCCTTTCTCACTCCAGGCTCACTATTCTAACCACTGCACCACCTACATGCCTCTAAAAAACAAAACTGTCTTTTAAAATGAGTATTATATAGAAATAAACACTGCAGCAGCCTTTTAGCTATAGGCTTATTTCAGTATACTGCCTTATTTCCAAAGTGATTTGGTCAAAGTAATAACAGTAGAATACTGCCTAATTGAAGTTATGTTTGATTATTAATTGAATTTCTCAGTTAACATAATTTTATTAGATGGATCCAATCTGGAATATATTTTGGAGATATACTTATGCCTGATAATGTTAATAAATATGACTTTTTTGTTTAAATAAAGAGAAAAAAAGAGTATAACTGACTTCTCAGTTTAAAAAAATTATTGTCTTTTCCTAAACAACTGAAGTCTTTAATTTCATTGACAGGAGCATTTAATAATTAAAAATGACTTCATATCCTGAACAATTTATTCTATTTACTTATTATGGGAAAAGGAAGATGACATTCCTGCCAAAGATTCTGGAAATCTGTTTTTAATTCCATATAGAATCACCCATCTGTGAAATGGGCAAAGGAAAATGGATCTAGTTTTTTTTTCCTTCTTTCAGATTCTGAACTGAAGGACTGCAGTATTTTGTTCTTATGACAATCTAAAAGCAATCTGTCTTTATTCAGCATCTATGGCATATGCATAATTAGAAACTACTTTTATAACTGACTCTAGAATTTTTTATAACAGACTCTAGAATTTCCTTCTTATCTGATATCTTGTAGACACTATAAAAGGCTGTATCTCTGTGGTTTCCTTTTGATTTTAAAAATTAATGAGTCTAAGTAGACATTTTGAATGGCAAGCCAAATAGTCCATATTTTTTAAAGTTGTGAATGTAAATAAA
>JAQQSW010016446.1:0-11673 GCA_028646575.1 Pseudocheirus occidentalis | reverse complement strand
TAGATATCTTAAATGGGACACTTCCCAAACTGAACTCATTGTCTTTCCCTCTAGTCCCTACCTCCCTTCCTACTTTCCCTATGTAGAGAGTAATATCATCCTCCAAGTCCCTCAGGTTTGCAACCTCCATATTATGCTCAACTCCTCTTTCATATTCAATCTACAGATCAAATTCAAATCTACAGCCTGTAGATTTCACTTTTGCAACGTCTTTAGAATATGGCCCCCTTCTCTCCTCTCCCACTGACACTACTTTGGTACAGGCCCTCATCAATTCACTCCTGGATTATTGCAATAGCTGCTACCTCAAATCTCTCCACATTCCAATTCATCCTCCATTCAGCCACCAAAGTGATTTTCCTAAAGCACAGCTTCAACCACATCACCATCTTACTCAATAAAATCCATCAGCTCCCCATTGCCTCCAGGATCAAATACAAAATCCTCTCTTTGGTCTTCAGGGTCCTTCATAAGCCAGCACCCACCCTCTCATCCCAAACACATGCATACTACCTGCTCTTCAGTCCAGTGACACTGACCTCTTTTCTCCTTCACAAACAAGATACTCCTCTCAGTTCTAGGCATCTTCTCGGGCTGTCCAGAACACCTGGAATGCTCTCCCTCCTCATCCCCACCTGTTGGTTTCCCTGGCTTCCTTCCATTAAGTCCCATGTCCTATGGGAAGCCTTTCCTAACCTTTCTCTTTTAGAGTGCCTTTTCTCTTTTAATTATTTCCTATTTATCTTGTACATAATTTGTTTGTACCTATTTGTTTGCTTATGATCTCCCCTTAGCTTTTTGAGACTCTCTTTTGCCTCTTTTTTTATTCCTGGCTTAGCACAGTGCCTAGCACACCACAGGTGTTTAGTAAATATTTATTAATTAACTGACATCACCTGCATTTGGGAATTGCTCTGTCCTCTGCCCCATGCCCAGAGCAGAGAGCCATCAGAGAGACAGACAGATAAAAACCAAAGAAGAGTTTAGTTAAACTCACCAACACATTGCAAAAGTCTGATACCGTTTATAGTGTTTGCTCACCCATAGCCCCACACCTCTGTAAAGAAGTGGATATTTTAATATAATTTTTAAAAAGAAATGCACATAAAGAAAGATGATCAAAATCGGTTTCCTTAAAAAAAAAAAAGTTGCCAAGGTTTAATTTTGTGATAGGGCACAAAGTTTCCATCTAGACTGAGCTTTATCCGATGTGAAGAATAAAGCAAAAAACCAACCTGTGCTCCAGGTTCGCTTATTCCCTGGTCCTCCAGGCAAACTGATTCATTGTTTCCTAATGTCTTTATCATATGCAAAGCTTGGATGTACGCAGCAGCACCTCCCAGGCTGCTCAGGTTTACGCGGACACTTTGTTCTGAAATCTGCTAGCTAACAACATTCCCTTATGGTATACGGAAAAGAGTGATCTTGAGAAATTCAACCAGAGAGGTCTTTGCGGTGCAATAGGTTAGCGCGTTTTGGCTGTTAACCGAAAGGATGGTGGCTCAAGTCCATCCAGAAACGTTTTGCCTTTACCAAGAAAAAAAATGACTTTCACAAATTCAAAACTGATCTTTGGCCATAAGCTCTAGCAGGTTAGCGAGGTGCCGAATGCCGAGAGACCAATAAGACCACACACTCGGCGTGTTCGTTGGTGCTGCTGATAAATACAAAGAAGTTTGTCGATTCCTTGAGTCCAGGCGTATTTTAGCTTTGCTCTCTCTGCACTGATTTTTCGCTATCTCCTCTTTTTTTTCCCCCTCCAGTGTCCTTCTCCATAAGGCTCCAAGATTTCCATCACAAGTGACCAAGCTAAAGAACACCCTGTTTCTCTCCTTCCCCCTATCCCACACCTATCCTTTGTTTTACATACAGAACTTGGAGTTAGTTCACCTGGGTTCAAATCTCACTTCATACACTTAACTGGAGGACCTCTGCTGACAAAGCACTTTCCTCATCTGTAAAATGAAGGAATTTAATTAGATGTACTCTATTGTCCTTTCCACCTAGAAATATATGCCAGATGGTCTATATAATGGGCACCACTCGTGACTACACTCCATATATACTGGCAGAGCATTGTGAAGGACCTGATTTCCAAACTTTTAAGACAGACAAAAATGTGAATTGTTCACACCATCAGAAAGTGTATGAATAAGAGCACTGACCCTAGAGGATCTTGAGTTCAAATCTGTCCTCATACACTTGTTTAGTGACCCAATCTTAATATTGGAAAATGCTCTAAAAAGGAAATATCAAAATGCTTTATCACAAAATGGCGACCTAATTTTTAAAAATGTGGCCAGTCATGTGAAGGTGACAAATTTATTCACAACACAACAGGCACTGGTAGCTCAGGTCTGCTCAGCAAAATGCTGTACTGAGAGGGAGCAGCAAGAGGCATCAAAACAGGAGAAAGACATGGAGGTTCCCTAAATCTGTGACTTGGATTCATCTGTGTTCTTTAGGCATCTCTTTCTTAATGTCCGCTCTTCACTGAGGCTTTGCAGATTTGCAGCAAAGTGTGCCCATTCTTATATAGATGCTCTATAATTAATATTCATGGTTTGCTATTTCAAAATGCCTTTTATTTGAGGAAATTATGGTTATCTCACTTAGCAGTGAGGGCTCCCAAGTCATAGTTTTAGGACTGTGAATAGAGTACCTTGAACCTCAAATAGCCAGTCCCTCTAAAACCAATCTATTAGTGTGAATATAAGAACAACTCAGAAAAGACACTATATCCACATACCTACCTACCTTTCTACCTTTCTTTCTTTCTATCTATCTATCTATCTATCTATCTATCTATCTATCTATCTATCTATCTATCTATCTATCTATAATCTATCACCTCTCTGTATCTATCTATCTATCTATCTATCTATCTATCTATCTATCTATCTATCATCTATCCATCTATCAATCTAAAGCATGCTGTAAATCAATCATAGAAAGTATTTATTTTTTTAATTGAGGTTTTACATCACATCAGGATAGCTTGGCACAGTGAAAAAGAGATGAGAATGGTCAATGTTGGAGGAGCTGTGGGAAGATGAATATACTGAGATAATGCCACTTACTGTCCATATACAGGGTCTACTTTACACACAAATGGAAGCTTAGAGGAGTTGTCATAAATTTAAAGCAATTCAATGGACATTCATTAAGGACCTACTATATGTAGGATACTGTGCTAGAAATGGGGAGTACAAATAAGAAAAAGAAAGTCAGGCCTTGCCCTCAAGGAGTGCACAATCTAATGAGGGGAAATGACATGAAAAAAAGTTAAAAAGCTAATGATAGGGGACCACCAGGGGCACCCAGCATGGGGGTATGATGTTTCCTGGAGAGGAAGCCAAGCAGAGTTGCAAATGGAAAATGAAATTTGTCTGAAGAACATTAAATAGAATGTTGGATTCTACCCAAGTTGTCTCGTGATTAGTTTTGCTTTCTTTCTAGAATGGATCAGTGTCCTGAGGTCTTCAAGAGCTCTTGAGGCATTCGAGTGTAACTGAAGATAGGATGGGACACAGATACCAGATCCCGCATTCTTCCTGATCAGAATTAGACCCTTTATTAATGAAACCATAAATTTTCTCCCCTGAGACAAGAATGAAGTCTTTTTCCTTCTTTCTTTCACATTAATGTAGATTAGATTTTAGGATTTGGTTGTTCAGCCTGGAGCTTGCTCCTACTTGAAATTATATATGAAAAGTGGAATTGTCAGACTGTGGCAATCCTTAGAGGGGAAATGGAGTTGCAAATCAAAACATCTGAGCCGAAATAGCTCAGTTGGGAGAGCGTTAGACTGAAGATCTAAAGGTCCCTGGTTCAATCCCGGGTTTCGGCAGAAGTGGAGTTTTTAAATATTTCTGTACCCGGTGTACTGGAAGTATTTGTAATGAATTTTATACTGAGGATTTGAAAAACAAGGGACAAAGACGATCTAAGCACTTAAGATTTCTACTTCGTTTCTGGGCTTTTCAAGGGAAAAGCCTTTTGTTGGAGAGATCTTCAGAGAGACTCCCAAAAGATAGCTTCCTTCCTCAGGAAACTACCTTTACAATCCCAAGACAGCTCCCAATCTCTGGTATAGAGAGAATACATGAATTTTCTCCAGGCAATTCATAGATTTGAGAAGGATTCCACCTGACCCACTTCCTCCCTCTCCTCCCCTTCTGCCATCATCAGTTTGTCCCTCATTTGGGTGGGAAGACTCTCACTCTCTGGCCCTATTTGAGGCACCCCTTCCAGTCCAATCCAGCAAGGACATCTCAAGTGCCTACTATTTTGGTTTCTAAGGATATAATGACAAAATAGTCCCTGACCTCTACTGAGGGGAACACAGCATGTAAACAGTTAAATATATAAGTGAAAATTTGAGGATGAGGATTGAGAAGGAATGACTAGGAATCATTGAAGGCTTCTGTAATGTTAAAAGGATTTAAGATCTTCCCCACCATTAATAGACCTCACCTGGAGCCCATTAAGGGAACCTGGCTTAGGGGATTCTAGCTGGTAGGAAGACTTTCTCACCTTTTGTTAATTAGGGACCAGGTCACATGGTGAGGGTTGACATGCCTTCTAGCTCTGAGAAGTGTATATATACTCTGAGTTGGTATTTTGCTTTGGGTGCTCTCTTATGAGAAGGTTCTTGTGATTCCCTGGTCAAGATTCTGAGCAGTCAAATGTTCGGACTTCCCCACTGACTCAGATGCAAAGGCTTTCTCTGTCCAGGGATGTATGTAAAGTGCATAGCTGATTCAGGCAGTCAGAGACTTGTCTATTGGTATTTACTTCTCTGCTTGTATTTTCTCTGAAGTTCAGGGTGCTGACTTTCCCCCTGAACTAGTGAATCTAATATTAAAAGACCGCTGACCCCTTAAACAACTATCTTTCCTAGTAAAGCAGATCTAAGAACCTTTGCTGGTGTGGTTGCTGCTTTAGCTTCCTTTAGGAAGTCAAAGATGATCTGAACCTTAAAGAAAGCTAGGCCATGTAATAGGTGAGAAGACAGTACTTTCAAGACATGGGGTAGGATCTGTCCAAAGATATGCAACTCAACCTGTGAAAAGTCATAGAGAGAGGAAATGGAGGATCAAGCACTGAGAACAACAAGGAAGCTAATTTTACTGACCCAAAAAATATAGATAAATGCTTAATGGATAACACATTTGGAAAGTTAGACTGGCAATGGATTGTGAAGAGCTCTAAATACTAGTTTGTATTTTTATCCTGGGAACTACAGAGAGGCTGAAATTTCTTGAGCAGCAGAGTGACCTGGTCAGACCTGTACTAGAAAGATACTTATGGCAGCTCTGTGAAGGTTGCGTTAGAGAGCAGAGAGACCCAACTAAGAAGTAGTTGCAGTGGTATGGGCCAAAAGTAGCGAGAGCTGAAGCCACAGTGGTTGGAAGGCTGATGGAACCCTCAAGAGAAATAGGATTCTATCCACTGTCACCTAACGGCCTATCATTTGCTTGTTCTGCCAGTCCAATGATTCTGTCAAAAAAAGATAAGGAATTAAACTAACTCTGAGGTATCATTCCACATCTGTCAGATTGGCTAATACAACAGAAAAGAAAAATGAGAAATGGAGGATGTGTGGGGAAATTGGGACCCTAATGCATTGTTGATGGAGTTATGAACTGATCCAAAAATTCTGGAAAGTAATTTTGAACTATGCCCAAAGACCTATAAAACTGCATGTCTTTTGACCCAGCAATACCACTATTAGGTCTGTATCCCAAAGAGAATTTTTTTCATGGAAAAGGATCCATATGTGTAAAAATATTTATACCAACTCTGTATGTGGTGGCAAAGAATTGGAAACTGAGGGAATTCCCATCAACTGGGGAATGGCTGAACAAGAGGTGGGATATGATTGTGACAGAATACTATTGTACTATAGGAAACAACAAGCAGGATGCTTTTAGGAAAACCTGGAAAGAATTACATGAATTGGCATAAAGTAAAATGAGCAGAACCAGGAGCACGCTATACACAATAACAGCAATATTGTATGATAATCAACGGTGAATGACTTAGCTATTTTTAGAAATACCATGTTCCAAGACAATTCTGAAGGATTTATGATGAAAGATCCTGTGAATCTCCAGAAAAAGAACTGATGGAGTCTGAATGAAGACTAAGGTATATTTTTAAAAATACTTTGTTTTTCTGGCTTTTGGGGGTGGGTGGGTTTGGGGTCTGTGTTTTCTTTTACAATATGGTCAATATAGAAAATGTTTTGCATGATTGCACATGTATAATCTATATCAAATAGCTTGACTTCTTAAGGAGGGGAAAGAGGAGACAATTTGGGACTCAAAACTTTAAAAAATGTTTTAAAATGTTATTACACATAACTGGGAAAATATATAAACATTTTCACTTTTAAAAAGGAATTAGGGGGCGACTAGGTGGCACAGTGAATAGAGCACCGGCCCTGGAGTCAGGAGTACCTGAGTTCAAATCTGACCTCAGACACTTAACACACAAAAAAACTAGCTGTGTGACCTTGGGCAAGTCACTGCCCTCCAAAAAAAAAAAGGAATTAGGTACAAAAGTTCATCATATATATTAACATTCCAGATAAGTCTTAAGGATTTTTTAACTACAAGGAGGCAATTTCATTTAATTTCAGAACCAAAAAGAATTAAACAGTGAAGCAGGTGAAAGGAGGGACGCACTACTCAACTTTTGTTCTTTAGAGTTAGGAAGTGAACTGAGAGGTATTTGGATGTTGAATACTGTTCAGATAAGCATCTCAAAGTTTTGAGTTATGCTCCAAGTAGTCCCGTGTCTTGCCTCCCTGGAAACCTGGCCTGGATTACTACCAGATTAGGTTCTTTTCTGCTATTACTTCTGCTTTCTTTCCTCATTATCATAAATGCTACAAAAATTATGCTATAGTACAGCTCAGACTCTAGTATTGAAGAATACTGTTGAGACATGCAGAAAGAATATCATCTAACAATGATGGGATTTTGAAAATTATTTAGATATTTTTTGAGCCTCATTATGCATAGGTCAGATATATTTCAGCTTGTGGAAAAAAATACATTTAAGAGTAATTGTATTTGAACTAGTGAGCCCAACCTTAAGATAATACTAAGTTCTGACAGTCCCAGAGGGGTCCGGGATTTGATTGTCTAACATACCTTAGAATATATGGCCTTCATTATTATAAAGGCAATCATTCAAAGAAGCACTCTTGGAACAAGAGTTTCAATGATTAGATCACAAGATCCATTAATAGTAGTGGGCTGACATTGCCCACAGATGTCCAGGATGTTTATATGCCCAGAAACCACACGGGTAAACTGGGAAGCCTATGGTCCTCATTGTACTGGGGAAGTCACATAGTATTAATTGAATGAGGCAAATTAATTTTGCCTCATCTTATCCCACACTGGACATTAGTTCTCTCCTTAATTTAATGGAAGATTCCTCATAATAATGATGTTAAATGAATAAAATAAAATAAATAACATTACTTTAAAAAAGATAATAAGGTTAGGCTTCCTTGTCCTGTTCTTAATGATTCCATTTGGACTCATAGACACAACCTCCTTTCCTTTTTCAGTATTCACAAACAAGCACCAGAATTTTGCCAGGAATTAAAGTAAGTAGCCGTGGTCTATGTCTTCTCAAATCTTTCAACATTTATTTTTTCCAACAAATCAGAATTTGTACTTAACAAAATTCATCATAAGAAAAATCAATTCCATTAAACTGTGAACTCCATGAGGGCAGGAATTGTCTTTTGCCTCTTTTTATATTCCTAGCACTTAGCACTTAGGGTCTGGTCTATAGTGGGCATTTATTTACTCACAGACTACTATGGATCAGAAGTTGGCTTGATGGATCAAAGAAGACAAGTATCTGTGTGTCAAAGATTTTCTCAAGAAAAAAAAATGCCTATGAATTTGAAACACCAACCTGCTATGTATAACTAAATAAGGTAACCAGTTAGCCCATAGAAATGATAAAGGTATAATTTGGAAGATACCATGGCTGTGACAAAAGAAAAGACTTTGGCCTGGGGAAGAAAAAAAGAACAAAGGCAGTTTAAAAAATATATTTTATTATTATGTTTTATTTTCATATCCCCTAAATTTCCCTCTGTATTCTTGGCCTTCTTTCCTCCCAGAGACCATCCCTTATAACAAAGAATTTTTTAAAAGAAAAAATTAGAGGAAAAGAAAAATTAAGCAAACCCATCCAGTACATACAATAAAATCTGACGTTATGTGCGATATTTCACATCTATGGAACTGTTCCCGTTTCCTAGCTACACACACACCTCCCCAGTCCTTTGCAAAGGAATTGGGTAGTCATCTTTGCATTTCTTCTTTGGAGACAAGCTCGTTCTTTGTAACTTTTTCCATATGAAAAACACATCCTTCTAGATTTTCATTTTATTGATATAGTTTGTATTTACTGTCGCTATCTCTCCTCTTCCCCGTCCCTCTTATAATAATTATTTTGAAAGGACAAAGAGTTAAGAAGCATGGACAATTATAAAAAAAAACTATCAATAAATAGAAAAAGTTCGACAATATATATAATATTCCACACTCGTGGACGGCCTCTCTCCTGGGAGTGAGGTGGGGATGTCTTCTCCCTCTTCTTTGGGGTGAAGCTTGCTCTCTGTAATTTCCCAGTATCACCTTCCGTATTGAGAACGTGAAACCTTAATGATAACTGTTAATTATATTCTTTTTTCATCTTTCAGAGCAATTTTTTCTCCTCATTTGCATCCCTCTCCGAGGTTCAAATTCAGGACCTTCAGATTATGAGACTGACGTGCTGCCTACTGCGCTAAGAAGGCTTACAGCCCTACGTTTACATGCGAAGAATTTGAGTAACAAATTTCTTTTATCAGCTATCAAAGAATTTCTAGATTGTGCTGTGCTGTGGCATGTATAGAGTTAAGAAAAGCTCTTGGTCAAAATGGGACCGTGAGAATAGGCCCCAGCTAACACCTGCAGAAAAACAGCTCAAGGCTATGAGAATAACAACTTAGGATCACGAGACTCCATGGAGCCCAGCTAGGTTTAGGAATAACAGGATAAGGAGAACACTAAACAGAACAGAACAGGGCAGCCTGACCAGATAAACAAAGGCCTATAGATATGAATTTTGCTGATTTCTGTGCTCTGTGAGAACATCCGTTTTTCCAACATAGCTTCTTGTAAACACATGTATTTTCTCACGTATGTAAAAGGTATATAAGCAATCTTTCAGGCTCAATAAACTGAACCAGCTTATTCATCATATTGGTGTGCCTGTCTGTGTTCCTCTCCGACTGAACCCGACAGTGCTGTATTTTGTAAATTACTTTGCCTTAAATGTCTTTTTTTTTCTTTCTTCCCAGAGATCTCTGGATTACTTGCACATTCTATGGTTTCTGCTTAGAGATAACATTTCAGGACAGAATCAGGTTTAGCATTTTTAGAAATGACTTCCTCAGTTTATCTACTAATAGGAAATCCAGGGATCATCTTTGGAGGAACAGAGTGAAAACAGATTCTAGGCCAGTGAGAGAATTTGTTTTTGCTTGGTTCTTTGTATTTGTTACTAGGGTTTTGTTTTACTTTTAATTGGGGGAAAGAAGGAAAAGAGAAAAGAAATACATTTTTATTCATAAAAAAATAAAGTTCAAAAAATAAAAAGGATCCACTCCATGCTCTAGCTCCCATCTACCTTTCCAACTTCCCCTCTCTGGACTTGCTTTTCTTGCACTCCAAAGTCTGGTGTCCCCAAACTGGCTACTTAGTAGGCAAGATAGGGTTCTACATTGCCCATGCCTCCAACGACTCTCCCTATCACCCCGTCTCTGATCATACTTCTCTTTCTTAGTGGTTCAAAGCCCACCTTTGCAGAGATATTTTCTCAGCATTCCTATTTCCAGATAGAGGAGAACCTTTTGTCCCTCTCTGTCTGACTTCTATTTCTTGAATTATACATACTTGTAGTTTGTTTATGCTAATTTCTTATTCCATTCCTAGATTTTGAACTGTTGTGATTAGAGACTGGATTGTCCTTTTCTCTTGAGTGATATGTCAAAACAAAACTCTGGGCCTGCCTTCTTTACTGAGATCCACTGAATTGAAATGATTCTTCCATATGGGGAATGAGACTCTTCAGCTCCCTGATACTATAGGCCTCTTTGGCCTTTGGTGTAATCAAAGATTGGGGAACCTGCAGCCTCAAGGTCACATGTGGCCCTCTAGATCCTCAGGTGCACTCCTTTGAATTTAAAATTAGATTCAGTCAAAGGGCTGTGCTTCAGGACCTAGAGGTCCCCCTCTGGATTAGAGCTTCATTTCTTTTTATCAAAGTATACCTCCTTAAACAATCAGTAGTGAAGAATCTTTCCACAAAGTTTCCAGGCCCATAGAGACAATTATTTGTCTGATCCTGATTTGATGCTATAGCACCTGAGGAATGAAACTATTCAGAGAGGAATATCAGACACCCCTTCTTCTCCCCTGACCCTTTCCAACTGATTTCTGATGGCAGAGCTTTTAAATATAGAAAGGCATTACATGCACTTAAAGTTTTCCATTTGAGTGGACATTGAATCATTTCTAAGACGATGGATGTTTGACTGAGCATGGGGCTTCATTTGACCAGTAGTAGACAGGGCTTTTGGAGCTCTGACCCTTGACCATCTGTGCTCATGGATGTTTTGTCAGTGGGCATTCTCCCCTCCTCTTTCCTCCTTTCCTCTCTTCTTTCTCTCCTCTTTTCTCTGCATGCTCAACTAAGGTAATGTAACGCCAAATCCTTGATAAGAAAAATTGTGTGCTTTCTATTTCTAGACTTAAGGACTGTTTTTTATTGTTATAAGATGCCATTATTGACAGTTCTCTACAGTCTTGTATAATGATCCCAGGTCCACATATATGGTATTCCAATTTATATTAGGTTCAAGTATTCATTCCCGAGCCAAGAATTCCCCTATAGTTTATATTTTAAGAGCTCCCATTAAATCTCTCTCTCTCTAAGCAAAGATTCTTAACCTTTTTTGTATTGTGGTCAGCCTGGTAAAACTTGTGGCCCCTTTCTCAGAAAAACGTTTTCAAACACATAGAATTAAAATACTTGTAAGAAAAGAAATGAATTACATTGAGATTCTGATATCAAAGCATTTTTAAAATACATTCACAAATAAAAAATTTTTTTAAAAAATTGTTTGGTGTGTGGATCTGTTCTAACTATAAGTCAATAAGAAATTCCAAGTACAGGGAAAAATGGTGAAAAAAATCATGATTGTCTTTAATTTATATGTTTTTAAGCCATTATAAGTATTTGATATCTGTATCTATCTTTACACATAACTTCTTGATGTAGGTTTGTATGATTTCAGGGATTAAAAACAAATTAAATTTAAATTTGAAATAAAAAATACATTCATACACACTAGTTAAAAAACCCCTGTTATAAAGAAAAACTGTAAATATGCATTTTGAGGATTCTCCTTGGCTTGTAAGCTAAGACCAACATCAAAAGATCTTTGAGATCTCAGCAGACTTAACTCAGCAGAATCGATGGGTGGTAGAATTTGGGGGGTTGCCCGCCCCAGTCCTCAACAACCAATTTAGCAATATGAATAACTCAGTTTATAAGGTCTCCTTGGACAAGTGAGCAAAGCTTTTGGTT